>JACXGK010000741.1:0-62780 GCA_016801125.1 Novumbra hubbsi
GGTTCCTCCTGGTGCAGTGGGCCCAGGGTTCCTCCTGGTGCAGTGGGCCCAGGGTTCCTCCTGGTGCAGTGGGCCCAGGGTTCCTCCTGGTGCAGTGGGCCCAGGGTTCCTCCTGGTGCAGTGGGCCCAGGGTTCCTCCTGGTGCAGTGGGCCCAGGGTTCCTCCTGGTGCAGTGGGCCCAGGGTTCCTCCTGGTGCAGGACAATACCCGGCCTCATGTGGCCAGAGTGTGTAGGCAGCTCCTGGATGACAAAAGCATTGATGCTACTGACTGGCCCTCCTGAATCCAATGGAGAACCTCTGAGATATTGGTGCATCCGATACCACCAGGTAGCACCACAAACTGTCCAGGGGTTTACTGATGCCCTATACCTAGTCTGGAAACTCTCCCATGCATAGTAACCATTCTGATCTTGAATATATTTCTTTCACAGAGAATGTGTGATTTGAGTGTTCCCTAAATTACTATGAACAGTGTAGTTCCAATGTTTTATGTTTATTTGCATAGTCCTCTTCCAAAATTATTTTTGCCTCTAACTAATTAATTGATTAGAACATACTTACTACCAGGTTGTGAGGTTGTTTAACTGAGCTCTCTTAAAATCTTTCTGTAAGTTGCTGCTAAAACGATAACCAAGAAGCATTTTTTAAGAAAACCTTACACAAGAAATGTATTTTTAAAGCGTTACCAGAGACAGACAAGTTGTAGTTGACAATGGAGTCTTTGACATGATTTGCCTACATTTTTCCTTCTTCACATTCCCACAATCTCCTTGCAAAGGAATCCTGTGAACACAATTATATTGAGGGTGGGAAATTCAGACATTTCTGTATGACCCAAAATAATTCTATTGAAGGAGGTTGAACAAAGTGGGTTCTGACATTAAATGTCAGTGATATGAGTCCGACGGGGCCTTCGGGATGGGGGCCGCAACGACGAAAGGGGGCGGCTCGATGTTGAGCTCCTGTCTCAGGTCCTCCAGACTCTGCTCCCAGCGTTGCTCGTAGAAGATGCTGAGGACACAGCGCGCCTGGCGGCCATTCCTTACAGCCCACGGCCCCAGGGAGGTCACCAAGGTCCCAAGACGACTGAATCGGCCACCAGGAAACAGGGCAAAAAGATGACATCACTACACAAACACTAGACTATGATGTCACTAGTTAATGGAATTCCAGAGGAAAACGTATTCATAGTCAAATAAAAAAAACGGACAATTTCCGTAACTGTTGTTCCCTAACACATCTGGGGGTGTTTTCAGACAGGAAGGAAATAACATACTTCCTTTTTAGAAATTATTTTGAGCAGGCATCACCAAAGCTACTGAAACATAGCAAGCTACTTTCTCAATTAGGTATCTTCTTTTTATACCCTGCAAATCATCCCTAGGTCCTTAGTGTACAGGCGACAGTACAGTACTGTATTTTCTGTTAATATCATTGGTGAAATAAAAGTTACTTGAACAACTTTAAGGGGCCCCAATGAAATATAATTCATCAAATAATAATCATTCAGGCAAATTAATAAATGGCAGATTATTTTTTAGTCTGGCATAAAATGGGTAATAAATTACTAGTGTCTCAAGATTGGCAGTCTCCCTGTGATGAAATACCCATGTCCTTCCTGGAGATTGATGATCACTGTCTAACCCTGGGGTGTATTCAGGAACATTCTTTAAGAAAACTAAACAACAAATGAGTCTGATGGCCGCACCTGGATGACAGACGTAGTGGTCCTAAGGCTGCACCCAGGAAACACATGGGTAGGCCGGTTTGGACAGCCTCAAACCACTTCACTGCCACTTCGCCTGAGTTGAGAGAATGACAATGAAATGACGCGGTGAAAACCACACGGTAATGCCAACACCCTCACTGAAACCTCTTTCCCCAAACTCACCCAGCATATTAGTGGGCATGCCTAATAAGGTGTGCAGTAGATCATGAACCTCTCTGTATCTCTGCATGACGTAGGCCAACTCCTCGTTATCCACAAACTTCACATCCGCCCTCGAGTCAGGAGTCACCCTCTGAGAAATGCAAACAGTAGAGGGAATGAGGATTGAAAAATAACCACTACTCTTCCTCCTTAAAGACATCCATGTCCTTCACCCACTCACATTGTCCTCAAGGAAGCGCAGGTACTCTCTCCCAAAGGATTGATCCGGAAGGGAGGCCATTTTAAACAAATCCAAAGTGGATAGCCGGATACGTGGTCGCTCACTGAAACACCAGGGACATTAGTGGCAAAACAGATCGGACAAACATGTTAACACACAGGCATTCCTACACTCAACTCTCAGAATAGGCTTTATTTGACACTTACATTTAACCAGAATAGAAGTTGATGTGTAGGTGTTTGCAATTGGTAGACAGACCACATAAAAATGACCAGAGCGGACATACATCTATATGATGAAGAGTATCAGTCATAACAGTGTACTCTATACAATCATTTAAGGTTGGTGAGCACACTTAAAAAATACAGTTGCATCTAAACAATATATACATCTATCTTGATGAAGTTTAAGGAACAGAATGTTGCAGCTGCTTAATTAGCAATTGGACAGGAAGTTCCTTGATATGGCTAGCATAGTCCTGTTGGGCTCAGTGGGACAGAGGGTTGCTTTGGACCCCAACACGGGGGAAATAAATAACCACCACAGAGGGACAGTCAGCAGTAAATGTGACATACGTTAGAACAGTACAGCCCTCTGGGTCTCCTTTCATTCGTTCCCGGAGGGCAATCAAGGCCTGGTGGCCTGTAGTCTCTCCCAACACCGCCACCATGTCTACATAAGAAACACAAAATACATCGTACCCACTTGCTACAAAAGTCTTTGAATTAAATCATTTTAAAGACTTTCAATAGTAAGTTTGTGTGCTTTCCTGACCTGGTAAGTTATTAACTACAGCACATGACATGAAAACCATAAAATAAAATCTGGTATCAGTTAGTGACCAATGAAACTTGACTTTCGAAATGCAAAGAACAGGGAAGGGAAACAGCACACGTGCACAGATAGGCTTTCTGAAATTGATTATGCATACACTAAGTTATGTCAGTAATGTTACAATGTGAGAAATGGATGTAAAAAAAAGAATTGTGATAGAGCTGCACAATATGTTCAGTTCATATAATATCAAGGTGAAAATGTATATATATAATTTTTAAATCAAATAACTACAATATAGTTGTTGTCAAATTCGGCTAAACAAATTACATCTAATTTGTGATTAAGACTGTTTCATAGTAGCAATTTCAATGGCACGGGACTGTCTGTAGTGGCACGTATCCTCCAACCGACGCCGTTCTGGAATTCCAACACACTGGAGGGAACACATTTGCCAACCTCCTACTTTCATTGGCATCACAGGCACCCGAGATGCCTTGACAAGGGCAACCATGCTGGATTACCAACCCCAAGCCGGCACCGTGCTGGCCAATTACACTGCCCAGAAGCAAGATCCTTAGTCTAAGCAAAAGCAGCATTTGCCATTTTCAAAGGTCAACTTTTTTTTGCTAAAATATAAGACATGCCCCCAGGTTTCGGTTTATCGGAAGTATGTGTCAAAAGTCCAGGGTATGTTAAAAAGGCCTATTTGAGTAGGTATCCAAAATGGACGTGGGAATCTTTCTCACCGTGTCGGTAGGGGTTTTGCAGGGCTGCCACCCCGGAGCCCACGGCCAGCAGGACCTTTTGAAGGGGGTTGGTGGGAACGTGGCCTGGATACAGTCTGTCAGCATAACAGCGCTGCTGCTGGACACACTGAACTGCAGGGGAGAGCACACAGCACCCGAGATGATATAACACTTGATTCATCCCATTCACTGTGGACATCACTATCAGATGGGGCCTGGGGAAGTTCCCAGTCGCCTGTGGACTGTCAACAATTACTGTTTCGTTGGTCCCTAAATGACTTAAATAAATAACGGTAAATAAGGAAAAATAAACTTGTTGACAGTATTCATGACGATTAATTTGTTTTAGTTTCTTTTACAATACGTTTACTGTACACTGAAGGTCACTGCACACATTAGTCAAAGTCAAAGTATTTATTGTCAAATGCACTAAATAACAGTGTTGTTCTGAGCAGTGAAATTATTATGACATGGCATGAATCATCTATGCAGTAGCATTTACATACAGCGTCAAACCAGGGCCCTTAAATCATGCCCACCTTTCTCCACAATTGTGAATCAATGTCACCTGTTTTGATGCAAATGAAAATGACAATAGCAAGACAACCCCCCAAAGGGGAATGGAATTGCAGGTGGTGCCAAGGAAAAATGTACCTCTCCTTATTCTGCCTCACTGAATCTTCACTAGTTATGCTAGTGTCATGTGGTGTAACTTGCAGCCCATTCAGGTTGTACAGCTGCTCCAGGTTTGCTATGTCTCCCAGTACAGTCTCAAGAACATGGAGGAGATACCAGGAGAAGGGTCATTACACATCTAGACAGGCTGTAGAAGGGCATCAACCCAGCAGCAGGATCGCTATCTTCTCCTTTGTGCGACCACACTGTCAGAAACCGACTCCATGAGGGTGGCATGAGGGCCAGACGTCCTCTAGTGGGACCTGTGCTCACAGCCCAGTACAGTGTAGCTTGATTAGCATTCACCAGCGAAAACTAGAATTGGTAAATCCGCCTTTGGCGCCGTTCTCTTCACCGATAAGAGTAGGTTCACAATGAGCACCTGAGAGACGTGAAAAAGTCTGAAGACACTGTGGCAAACATCATCCAACCTGTAACAACACCCAGCATGATTGGTCTGGCGGTGGGTAGGTGTTGTTCTGGGGAGGCATATTGAAGGGTTACACAATGCCTGGCGTCCACGTGTGTAGGCAGTTCCAGAATTACAAAGCCATTGATGCCATTGACTGGCCGTTACGTTCCCCAGACCTGAATTCAATTGAGAACCTCTGAGACATAACGTATTGATGCATCAGGTCTGGAAGGAGATCTCCCAGGACGACATCCGCTGTCTCATCAGGAGCATGCCCAAACATTGCCGGGAGCGTTTACACACTACTGAGTCACGTTATGTGTGGCTGTTTTAAAATTCACACAAGTTGGAACAGCCTGTGATTTGAATGGTTTTCTTTGATTTCGGGGGTTTACATTCTACCACAGGCGGAATGTGTGTGGAGCGGGCAAACCCTGACTCCTTATTTCTTGTCCTCAGGGAATTAAACAAGGGAAACCTCAGCCACGAACACCACAAACACAGACAATTAATTAAATGCCTGACCAGGGAGGAGAACATTCCGGATCACTGTTACACAACAGTCAATAATGCCTATCATGCTGTCCCCTGTGCTGCACTAGGTCACAACTTAACTCAGAAGGCTAACAATGGAAAAGCAGGAGGCTTTTAAGAGTGGGGATAAGGACAGTTTAAAAAGTTGAAGTACAGCTTTAGTAAGAAGGTGAGAAATGCTACACGCCTGTACTCTGAGAGATTACTACAACAATGCTCAGCTAACGTCTCCGCTTCTGTCTGGAGGGGCCTTAGACAGATCACCAACTACAAGCCTAAAGCCCCCCATTCCATCAACGGCTCTAGCCTGGCCAACAACCTGAACGAGTTCTACAGTCGTCTTGAAAGACAATGGGACAGTTCTAACACCATCCCCAGTGGCGCCACCCCCCAGCCCACCTCAGCAGGAGTATGGGGCAGCCCCAAACTGCCCATCCCAGTGGCCCTCTCCCCCCTACCACAACAAAGACTCTTTCTGTCCTGGAGAGGGATGTTAACAGACAATTTAAGAGCCAGAGCCCATGCAAAGCAGCTGGGCCAGACTGTCTCTCCATCAACTTTGAAGCACTGTGCTGATCAGCTGTTCAACACCTCACTGGCAACATGCCACGTGCCAGCCTGCTTCAAGACCTCCACCATCATCCCCATCCCCAAGAAACCAAGGATCGCAGGAATTAATGACTACAGAACTTTCACCCTGACCTCTGTGGTCATGAAGTCATTTGAGGGCCTTGTGCTGTCTCACCTTAAAGACATCACTGACCCTCTTCTGGACCCCCTGCAGTTTGCCTTCAGAGGCAACAGGTCTGAGGACGATGCAATTAACATGGCCCTCTAATTTCTCCTCCAGCACCTGGACTCCTCAGGAACCTTTGCCAGGACTCTGTTTGTGGACTTCAGCTCTGCCTTTAATACAATCATTCCAGCCCTGACGCAGGACAAGCTCTGCCAGCTGCAAGTGCCTAAATCCACCTGCAGGTGGATCACTGACTTCCTGTCTGACAGGAGGCAGCGCGTGAAGCTGGGGAAAAATGTCTCCAATTCCTGGACCATCAAGGCGGCGTCTTTTCCCCTCTGCTCATCTCTCTGTACACCAACTGCTGCACCTCCAGTCATCAATCCATCAATCTCCTGAAGTTTGCGGATGACACCACCCTCATTGGGCTCATCTCTGGTGGGGATGAGACCGCCTACAGGTGGGAGATTGACCACCTGGTGAACTGGTGCAGACAGAACAGTCTGGAGCTCAATGCTCTGAAGACCATGGAGATGGTTGTGGATTTTAGGAAGAACCCAGCCCCCTGTTCCTGTTTTCTTCTGACTCCAAGATGCTTGTGCATTCCTGCCCAACCCAGGTGCTTAGTGTGTCCCCATTCACACATATCAAGTCAAAGTCTTTATTGTCACATGCACAAAATAAGTGTTGTTCTGAGCCATTCCATTCTTATGACATGGCACGTCATATATTGCTGACCAAAATCAAGTGACCTCCAAGATAGGTAATATAATATGTTCCACTTTTAAATAATATAAATAGGAACATTGATATTAAAAAAGGAACAATTCGATTCAAACAGTACACACTCACAGCCGTGGGCAAGTGCCAATTGGGGAGGTGTGGGTCACCTAAGGGTCAAGTCATCAAGTATTCCTTCAGTGAGTGCTGACGTCATGAAATGTAGCACAAAGTAAAGACCCAGTCTAGTCTATATATATATTACTGTACACTCATGCCATTGCAGACGAGAAACGCGTTTTTGCCGAAGACAAACAAGTTTCAGTGTAATTAAGTTCCGTAAACATACGTATCATCACCCAGCTAAATTTACGGTAATATCTGGCTACTTTAGTTGTGGTCGAAACTAAGGTAACCAGTCCAATAGAATATGGGGGAAGACCCATATATCACCACTATAACGATAGTATAATTTCCAAACGTTGACTATAGTAGGTAAACAACCTTGGTTGGAAGACAACGTTTTTTGTCCCCCGCCATTACTGAACTATCAATAAACAGAGAGTGCAAACCACTAACGCATACCTTTGTGAACAAAAAAAAACGGGTGAGTATATCCTTGTCTTGAAGTGGTAAGAACGCGGCGAAAAAGTGCCATGCTATAATTACAGTCACACCCACAATATAAATTAGCCCTGGTACACCGGACGTTCTCTAATTGCTTCAGGAACACTGTGCGTGGCTTGCAGCTGTGTTATGCTGCATGCTTTTGATTCATCAAGTTGTGAACGGAATCGTTTTGGCGGGAGAGGCAGCATAATGTAAAACGTTACCTTCTGTTGCACACATACCCAGATGATGCATGCATACACGTTTGTTAACGCTGTAGGTGTGACATAGATTATTGAAACATACTTCAGAGCGAATTTTTTTTTAAAGTACTTCCAGGTCACAGAATTTTTCAAATTAAAAGCCTCTAACGTAATGGTAGTAAAGGGTCATATAGACCAAATCATAAATGCTGTTAAAACTTTCACAATGACTCATATATGCTTAAATTTAAGTGACGTTTGTCATTTACATTTTATTAGATTTTAAAACATGTTCCAAGGTCAAATACATTTTGCCAATGCAAGTAACTGCTTAGAAAAAAGAAGTGTGTGTGGAGTCTATGGTGCCATCTATGGTGCCAAATCATGGGGCACTTTGTAATTTCTGTCTTTGTCTAAGTTTCTGTCTTTTACTCTTCCCTTACCATTGACCAGAATGGAAATCACTACAAATGGCCTCATAGGGCAAAAACTATTGGATGTGCAGCGGTAATTACATTTTACAAATAATAATAACATATCAAATCATATTAATCTAAATCCTAGACCTAATTAAAATCATGTCCAATTGGTGGCGGTAATGTTCCTTAAAGGTTGGCAGGCAAACATTAAATAAAACCCACAGAAGAAGGTAGAGTTTAGCAAGTTAATTTTGTAAAAATAGAAAGTTTTGTTGACCGTCAGTTAATAAGCTATGGTTATTTGAATATTAAGTACTGTGTGTTTCGTTGTGCATGCCAATTTATCTTTTTGCATCCTCTGTGCCGTTCTAATGTGCTGAGTAAACTACGAACAGGGTGAGATGAAGACATATGGTCAATAAATAGCTCTCTCTCCAAAGAATGTTATGGAACTTAAAATATTTAACTGTATAGAACGATGTGTTCCGAGAACGAGCAGCAGTTTTTGGAATATGTATTTTCCCCATTTTAGGCTTTTTTAAACAAAAAGCCTAAAATGTTTTGTTTTAAAAAAAAATAAAAAAAAGAATTGAGCACGCCCAGTCACGTGATACAATTACACTTAGTATACCGAGCCTAGCCTACAAAGCACACAGGAACGTAATTTGGGTGAGTACAGCACTTCCTTATAGTTTCATTTAACGGGGTAGCGCATGGCGCCAACTTTTCGGTGGTCGTTCTTCCACAGAGCAGGATAAGAAGCCAAACTATACCGTCAGTAGATGGCTGCATAGCGTTGTCAGCCTGGTCAAAATGTCCACTGTGGTCCCAGGCAATGAGGAAATGGACTCTACTTTGAAAGTATTATCTAGCGCTTATTTGCAGTGATCTTGTTCACGATTTATACGATCAACGTCATTATAACTATCAAAATCAATTGGCCATTTTAAAGGGAAACGATTTTTACCGTTTTACATTGCATCACACATTCCTGGTTGCTGGTCTAGATTTTCTAACCTTTTATTACACAATAATTCAACATCGTGATATTGTTCAGGGTGCGAGTAGATTACTATAATGAAGTATTATGTCTTGTACAATAGTGTTATAGAAGTCTAAGACTCAACATAATTTTTTTACGGGTCTATTCATGTTATCACCCATACTTATACCTGAGGTTTCAATTTATTTTTTGATTTGTTTAACATTCTCAATACATCAACAATATTATAATTAGACAAAAGCTATATGAATGTACTAAATGGAGGTCAACGTGTTTGTTCAAAATTAGAACATTGCTATGTCTTTAACAAATAAAATGTAACAGTATTAGAAAATGTAAAACCTTCTACAAACAACATAGTTCTCTTAATTGCACATGATTGTGTTACATCATGAATCAGGTATGTATTGTTTACTTATTAGGTATATGAGATCTCTATGTAGACCGTGGGGTATCCAGGATACCATTTACAAACATGGTTGTAAATTGCAGAGAAAATCTCACTTAAACATTGAGATCATAACCTACATAATATGCTAGAAAACTGAATACAAATCTAGTTTAAGTACAGTTTTTTACTATTTTACACTTACTATCCGATTGAAGGTGCAGCCTTGGTCAAACAATTTGTTTAGCTGCTCATTTAATGCAATGGTGTTTGCAATGTTTGTGCAGTTGTCATAGCTGGTTAGGCAAAACTTTTCAAGTCTTGAGTTATATTTTCTCCCATATTAAGTATTTATGAAGGTGCCGACATTGAAGTTGAATAACCATGCTGTTGTGTATGTGGGACAATACGTAGGTGTCACTTGTTAACTTGAAGATGTCTTCAGACATTGAATTCAATGTAAGTTTGAGTTAGCACTGCAACTTCATGATTATTGTCCATTCGTACAAAAATCTTTTTTGTTGATTATTTTACACAAATGTGTTTCCATCCTTGTTAGTGTACCTTTCATATTTTCTGACATGAACTGCAGCACAGTAAAGTCTTTAAACTTTGCATTTATTTTGTTCAGTACTTTTATGTTGTTGTTGTTGTTTTCTTTTTTTTACAAAGGAATTGGTGGCAGAAGTTGATGGAGAAGCATGGCCCGTATATCTCTGCCCTCTTTGGACTCCTCCCTTTCTGGGATACCCCAGAGTGTGCTGGCTGTTTCCATGGAAACGAAGTACCAATGCCAGCAGTGTCACCAGGTCCTGAGGAAACCAGTCCAGGCTCAGTGTGGACATCGCTTCTGTTTCCACTGTTTCAAACTGCTCACCAGGTAGACTACTGGACCGTGTCACCTCGGCTTTGCAAACCCTGCCCTTTCCCCTCACTTAAATTAACCCTTTCTCACTGAGCATGCTGCTCCTCCTCGCCTTGTTGTGCTGTAGTTCTGGCGCTGTGGTGTCTCTCAGCCGCTCCACTTGGGTTATCACAGAGGCTGCGTGTCTTGTCTGCGGTGGGGGGGGGGGTTAGCTGTCAACCTGGGTCTTGTGACGGCAATGAGAACCACAACAGCAGTAAAATGATGACCGGGGTCCGTTCTGCTGGCGGCCGTCGCAGCTCCTCCCACAGAACTCTGGAGAAGAAAAGAGAAATGAGGAAAAACGAGCCGGAAGCAACGTCACTTCATATGTATTGAGTGACTCCCATCACGTGCCAGTGACTCCCATCACGTGCCAGTGACCGCCATCACGTGCCAGTGACCCCCATCACGTGCCAGTGACCGCCATCACGTGCCAGTGACTCCCATCACGTGCCAGTGACTCTCATCACGTGCCAGTGACTCTCATCACGTGCCAGTGACTCCCATCACGTGCCAGTGACTCCCATCACGTGCCAGTGACTCCCATCACGTGCCAGTGACTCCCATCACGTGCCAGTGACTCCCATCACGTGCCAGTGACTCCCATCACGTGCCAGTGACTCCCATCACGTGCCAGTGACTCTCATCACGTGCCAGTGACTCCCATCACGTGCCAGTGACTCCCATCACGTGCCAGTGACTCCCATCACGTGCCAGTGACTCCCATCACGTGCCAGTGACTCCTGCCAACCAGAAGGTTGTGATGTCGGCGCCTACGTGCGGATTGAAGACATTGACGGACCAACAAATGTAGCATGGAATGTGGAGTTGGCGAGTGTTGATGAAGCAAGGGCTTGTAACCCGGGCTAATTTGACATTGTCTAGTAGGCTACGACAGCCGTTTCATACTTGTCTGTGCGGCTGTCGGATTCTGACACCCCCTACTCACCAGCCACATGCAGCAGATATCTAACGTCATTTACATAAGTGAGAAGATTCTGAAGAGCTTCTGTCACTTTCCAATTGTCTTGGTGTGACCATCTACTGTTTGTCTAAACACTATTTATTGCTGCAACCAGTACTTGTGTTACTAACCCTTAGTTTGTGATGACAGCCAAGACAATCCTCCTCCCAGTCTCAATCCAATTTAGATCACGCCCCCATAAACACTGCTTAAGAAAATATTTTCTGAAAACCAGGATGACGTCAAATGCCTTCCATTTCTGCCTCAGTTGCCAGATCTGAACATAATTTCAACATTCATGGAAAGTTCTGGAGCTTGGAAGGCAATGCATATTTCCAATTATTTTATAATTCAAAGAAATAGAGATTCTGCTTGAAAGATGCAATATCCCACAACACACATCAGGACTTATATGACATCCTTTCCAAGAAGGATTGGATCGGTTTTGATGGCAAAAGGATGTCCTTGATATAAAAATCTGTTTTGGCATTACTGTTATCTTGTCTCTTTTAGAATGAGGCAACAGACCCACGCGGTCAATTAGATGTTTGACGGGTGAATCCATAGAAGGGATTGGATGCTGAGGCGCAGGTTTCAACCCCAAATGTGTCCTGTGTGGCATTAGACACGCCACCGTGGGAATTACTACAACACCCGGTCCTGAAACCTCAGTGGCACCATCTTCTGACCAATGGGATCAAGCAAGGAGGACCTGCCTAAATGCTGCTGGGGATTAGGTTCAGATGGCTACTCATTCTTGAAAACCCAGTGAGAAACAGACCGATGGATTGGCGCCGTAGAAACCGAGTACCTGGGAACAGTGACTGTACCAGCACCAGGTTAATGATTGGCATGGCACATGGCACACACGGGGAAGGGAAGCTCTGCCTGTACTAAAAAGCCCCCCCCCCCCCCCCCGAGAGGCAACAGGGGAACAACCAGAGGCGTACACACTGGACACAATGCACTGTTTTTAGAACATTCTTCGCATTGATTATCACCTCAGTATAGGTGAGATCACAGTTCATGAATGCAAATGCTAGGTTAATATAAACACTCTACAGCCTGTTGCTTGCCTCTTAACATATAGTTCAATGCCAGGAACTATTGTCTTCTGGTGCTTCAGTGGAAGGGCACAATTATCTGATGTTCGAGAAGAGCTGGTTTTTACTGAAGGTGTGTGGTTTGTGATGGCATTTAGTCATGACCTTACTCGGCACCCCGCAGGAACTATTTGCAATGTAAATTATCTTCATATAAGGCTTTGTTTATCCTACCGCTGGTCTGAGTCATCCACATGTCTAAATGTTTCAATTCATTTAACCTATTAGTGGATCCAAACACCTTTTTGGCTTGTGTTTCTCTACATATTGATGTTTCTGTCCCTGTATGTCTGCCTTTGCCCACTAATTGTAGTATGTGGGATGCCTTTTCTTAGCGTCTTGCTGTGGATCTTGTGTCTTAAACATGGTGAATGCTGTTTACATAGTTCCAGGATGACTCATTTGTCTGTAGCCTTCTGGTATTCATCGTAGATGCTGGTAGTGGACCAGGTGAGGCTAATGCATTTAGAGCCCTTTAGCCTGCCACGGAAATTAGGTCATACGGTGAGATCACACTATGTGTCTGCTTCATCAGCTCTGGCCCCAAGCCCTGTGAAGCCTGTCGACAGGAGGAGATATATGAGGAGCCACAGTCCCTTCTTAACAGCAATGAGGTAAGCCTTTGTTCCATTCATTGTACTGTCGAGAACATTGCTGATGAATGAAGACCCATACCCCGCGGGGAGTGTTTTGCCGGTAACACCTGGTAGCAGATGCATCTGGCAGCGAAACCAGACTTGAAAGGAGAGAAGCATACTTGGTCACATGCCCAGTCTCCTAAACGCTAACTCAAATGGCTGCCCTGTAGTTTCTGACTAACAAAATCGGTTTGTTCTTGTCCCATTTTAGGCTTTTCCAGACAATGCGGCTGGTAGAGAAATTGCCAGCCTTCCAGCAAAGTGTGTCAATGAGGGATGCTTGTGGACTGGTTGTGTTAAAGAATATGAGGTAAAGGGTTAAATATACACACCTTATGGTTAACAATTTATAACGAGCATTTGACAAAAAATTACTTTGTTTTCATTGCCTGTCTTAAATGAGGTCATGTGCATATTTTGAATTCACGGTGCCTGATAGGTTGTCCATTTCTGAGAACCAATAGTGAAAGAGCATTGAAGCCGGCCGAGTGAAATAGGATCTCCCTTTATTGTCACAAGCTTGGAAAGTCCCAAATGTTTTTTCTGAAACATGCAAGCTGTGGAAAGTACCCAAGTATTTCAGGCTTGTAATGACCAAACTGCTGCTTCATTATAGATTTGAGGTTCCATTCCCCCATTAGTGTAATTGTATATATAATTAGATCCTTTGCTGGGAATCGAAAGCAGAAACAGGGTTTCTTGAGAAATGAAACTGGAATATATCCCAAACCGGCATGTGCTGTTCCATAACAAGATAACTGGTTCAACATGCTACATCCTGGTACAGAGTAGTCTAGCCACACGGTGTTGTGTAAGTTAAGTGAGAATGTGACTTAGGTGACACTGTCTGTGTCAGTTTAATGCCAGATTCATTGTGTAAATGGCAGTTTAGCTTTGTGTACTTTTTGTCATTGCCGAAGCCTTGTGTGGGTTGTTGGCCTTTTCATGTTCTTGTCTGTAGGCATTTGTGATTGAACTCTAAAATGTTTTCTTGCCACATGTGGATTGGTTTACTTATGTTTTAACCCAGGTACTAGGGTCTAGGTTTCTGTCACATGTTTTAGTAAGCAGTGTTCAGGCCTATATCACATTACAAGCATCACATTGTTGACTTTATGCTGATTGTTAAAAAAAAACCAGTCATTTTACTTCCTGCTTAGTTGTGGAAGTTAAATTATAACTGACATAGCTGGCTGCTTATTAATGTGTGTATGCAACTCTGTGCTAAGACTGGGGGTTAACTTGAGGTTCATCACAGGGGAGTGGTCAACTGTGAAATAGTTAGTTTCTATTGCTGCTTCAATCATATATATTTATTTAACTTTTTCTAACAAGAAAAACAAGTAAGACAAGGGCATACTTTTTATTTAAGTTTGTAGAGCTTTAAGAGTTTTTAAGAGTTTGTCTTTTTTTTATACTACTACAACTATAATAACAATTACATTTACAGACCAATAGTAAAATATAATTGGTTCATATCATAGCTTATAGTTTAATACAATCTAGTCAATGTTATGGGTCAATGGCAAAAGAGACCTGACCTTCCCTCCAACTAACAAGGGTGTTTTTTCTTTATTTTTGTCACAAGTAGGTTTGTAATATGACTATGTTATGTCTGTGGGGATCTCCAGGAATACAAAAAAAGCATTCACTATTTCCAAAAGAAAATTGGGAGGGTTTCTCTAAATTTGGAAATGTTGCCTCAAGTTCGTCTCTCAGCAAGAGAAAGTCAACAGTATAGAATAGTTACTTACTTTTTCCAAGTGTATCAGAGTAAAAAATGATTGATTGATCTTCTAACCGAGGGTAAAATCTTAATCTTGTGGGCAGAAACATTACTAAACAGATGCCACTTGGTATTAGTGTGTTAGTGGAAGCACCTTGAACAACTAAAGCACTCTACTGTAGACCACCATGTGCCAGATAGTTATGTGCCCTTTCTTCTACACATGATTTTGTTCCTAGGCCCAGCATGAGGGAAAGTGCGAGTATGAGCGAGTACCGTGTGAGGCCTGTGGGGTCCTCATCCTGCGCAGTGAGAAGGACAGACATAACGAGAGAGAGTGTGAAGCGAGGACGTTGAACTGCAAGTACTGCAAAGCCTCCTTCAACTTCAAGGAAATCAAGGTGAAGATTCTTATCTGTTGAACCCTACGGTCTACAAATGAACAGATGTAATACTCTGAATAACATGGTGATGTACTTTCTAGGGTTTCTCCATACTGGTTGATGTCATGCCAAGTCATTCTGTTTTACAGGCACATGATGAAATCTGCCAGAAGTATCCCATGCAGTGCAAGGACTGTGGGAAGAAGAAGATACCCAGGGAGAAGGTCTGTATCGCTCGGTCTCTTTCATTTCTAGGTCAGGTCATCTTATTTCATCAGCCTGTTTATATTATGTTTAAAAATAAAAATGTATTTAAAAATTGTGTATCTATATATATATATATTCACTTTTTGTTTTGCCTGTAGTAGAACTAGATCTTTCCATGGCATGTTCCCATGACAGAAAAAGTACTTTCCGTTTCATCTGGCCTTTTGAGTTTAAAGGGGTTTTATTTTATCAACTTTCACATTTAAAATGATGTTGGTATTTACCCCCAGGTTCATCTTTCGTATGCTGATGACCTCTTCCCTCCTTTCAGTTTCTAGATCACAGCAGATCGTGTGCCAACTCTAAGACCGCATGTCCATTCAGTGAGGTTGGCTGCAAGGCTGTGGTGCGTATATAATTAACAAGGGTTTTATCTGTGCTATAGTGTCCTACTTAAGAGATTAGAAAAATCTATAAACCTAATGTCTGGCCAATTTTCTTGTTTTTGTGGAGGGAACAATGGTTTGTTTCACTCACGATATCCTTGTATCTGACCTAATTTGGCTGTCAAAATGCTACATTTCGAGCGTTTTTTTTCTTTCTATAGTTCTCTCCTTCAGTACTGTGTGTTGGATGTGTCAGCTATCACTATGCCAACATGTTTTGCTTGATTTTCATCTCTCCTTGATTGACAACCTCAAACACAAGTGTTTGTGTTTATGAAAAATAAGTGATGTTTAGCCCCTTAAAATGGGATTTATTCCAGCTTGTATTTCAATATTGAAGGGCATTCAAATTGCCATTGAGCTGCAAAACCTGAACCTCTGCAGCAGCGACATGGCTCAGCGGTCAAGGACACAATCTTTTCAGGAACTTTGATAAAGAAAAGAAAATATTTTTGTTCTGATGCCATGGAAAAAAGAAAGTTGGTCTTGGAGAAGGTAGCTGATACAAATTAGACACTAGTGAAATGCTGTCATTAAAAATCTCCTCACTGACTCCAAACTCGTTAGCTGCTATTTTGTGTTTTTTATTGTAATGTGTAAGGCTGTACCGCAAGAAGCAACGTGGTGCCTAAAACAAGACTATTAGTCACTGTGGCCTAGGATGTCAGGAGTAACACCATCATACAGGGAAGTGGCTAGTTAACCCAGCGTGCTAAATTGTTTGTGTTGTTACCACAGATCGATAATGGGAAGCACAGTGACCATGAGCAGACCAGTATCATGGATCACATGCGTCTGATCCTAGCGACAGTGTTGTCTACAGGGAAGATGCCGAGTCCAGAGTCCCACGGGCTAGGGGAATGGCAAGAGGATTCTGGTCTGGGCCTGTACCGGGCTCCTGAGGAGGGAGCTGCAGCTAGTGGCAACACTGCTCCTGGACAGCCATGCGGCCTTGACCGGAAGGTAGGCTTCGTTTGGCGCCTGAACATTGGTCCGTAGACCAATACTGTTATAATGTAAGAAATCATAGCTACACTTCATTTAGGACCTATTTTTTTTTTTTTATTGTTCTTGGTCGTCAGACTTTGTAGAGTCGCCTGTGTTGTGTGACCACAGGTGACCGCGTTGGAGAACATAGTATGTGTACTGAACAGGGAGGTGGAGAGGAGTTCTCTGACGTTAGAGGCCTTCTCGCGTCAACATCGTCTGGACCAGGAGAAGATGGAGAACCTCAGCAACAAGGTGCGTCAGCTGGAGCGGACCCTCACCATGCGGGACCTTCAGCTGGCCGAGACCGACCAGACCCTGAGGGAACTCCAGTTCTGCACCTACGACGGTGTCTTTGTCTGGAAGATCGCCGACTTCTCGCGGCGCCGCCAAGACGCGGTGGCCGGGCGAACGCCCGCCATGTTCTCACCAGGTTCGTTGTGCCTCGGTTGTTTCTCAAAAGCGTTGGTATAAAACCCTCTCTTGCCGGGATAATGACAGAGAGCTTTTCTCAGGTGTTTGTGTGATTAGAGAACACATTGTGAGGGATCTGGAATATTCCTCCATCCAGAACCTCTCCTAATCTTAACTGTCCTTAGTTTTTCCACAAGAGATCCTATGTTGCCTTGCTGTCGAGTAATTTTCAATAGGAATCACTGATTATCATAAAAGCCTTTTTAAAAAGGGATGTTTTTATCCTGATAGAGGACTGAACAGGGTTGATAATCTTTTTCACCACTTGTTTGCATCTTCTGTATTAGTTATCTTTTTCTTTGAGCATTTTCTTTTAGTAAATATGATTTTATATTTTGGTTATAACCAATGTTTTAGCATACAATATAGCTCTGTATTAGTATTATTGTATGCAGTCTATATCGAAGGAGCAAATGATTAATGACATTAGTTTCTGTTCTCCCACAGCCTTCTACTCCAGTAAATATGGCTATAAGATGTGCCTGAGACTGTATTTGAACGGAGACGGAACAGGACGGGGGACCCACCTTTCTCTTTTCTTCGTGGTGATGAGGGGCAAGTGTGACGCTCTTCTAAAATGGCCGTTCAGTCAGAAGGTTTGTTTATCGCCCGTCTGTCTTAATTCTTGTGCTGTATTGACTTTTTGGATATAGTATATGTCAGCAAAATGTATTATGTAACAAGACTATCCCTCTCCTTCTCCATGTAGGTGACTCTGATGCTGCTGGATCAGAATAACAGGGAGCATATCATTGACGCCTTCAGGCCCGACATAAGCTCCACCTCCTTTCAGCGACCAATCAGTGAGATGAACATAGCCAGTGGTTGTCCACTCTTCTGCCCATTGGCTAAACTGGCAGGCAAGAGTTCCTACCTTCGGGATGAGACTATTTTCATCAAGGCTATTGTAGACCTCACAGGTTTGTAGAGGCTGTGGAAGCCCACTACACACATACATCAAATCACTGGGAAATATATCGCAATTATGGCATAAGATTTATTATTATTATAATATGTATATATTTATAATTATAAGAATATCATAGACAATGTTTCAAAAAAAGTTGGGATACATCGTAAAATGAAAAACAGAATGCAATGATGTGCAAATCATTTATTTCTATATTTCATTGAAAATGGTACAAAGACAGCATATCAAATATTGAAACTGAGGTAATTGTATTGGTTTTGGAGAAATACATGCCCATTTTGGATTTGATGCCAGCAACTTTGCATTAGTAATCTAAAATTAGCTTGGGCCCTGAAAAGGCGCTGGCATTTCTGCATGTTGTTTGTGTGTGGTTTCTTCCTTCCATGGTCGAGTTTTAACTTGCTTTTGTGGATGCTGTGACATACTGTGTTCAGAGACCGTGCCTGAGCCCATGCAGTTATTTCCATTACAGAATCGTATGTTTTTGAAGCATTGCCCGAGGGGCCCAAATATCACTGCTATCCAGTTTTGGTTATCAGCCTTGTCCCTTGTGTACAGAGATAATCATGTTACTAACCTGTTGCCAATTGACTTACGTAGTTGTATGATATTCCACCAGGTTTAGTTTTTTAGCATTACACAACATTTCCAGTTGTTTGGTGCCTCTGTCCCAGCATTTCTTAATGTTTTGTTGGCATGTATTTTCTAAGAAACCATAACATTTCTCAGTTTCAACGTTCAATATGTTGTCTTGGTACTCTATCCTATTGAAAGTAGGGTTTAAATTATTTGCACCTCGTTGTATTCTGTTTCTTTTACGCAGCTTCTTTAGAAACAATGTTGTATATGTTGCTGGCTAAATGAACTGGAATCGAGTGATTATTCTAGAGGGTGTAAACAGACCATCTTTTAGGCCAAGTGTTGTTTTATTCTACTGGAAGTTTAGTACTATGCAGAAAATGTTGATGAAATAAGGGTGTCACATTTTGGTCAGCAAATGAGCTTGTGAAACAAATCCTGTTCTGCTTTTGGCACATTCATCAAACTTTGACAAGTTCAACTCCGCCATTTACCTCGTCATAAAAGTTACTCTCCTTTACCACTATATCAATTAAAGCATACATTACTAAAAATGAATATACATATATTTGATTTGAGTGGTATAATACATGCGTTCTCCGCCTCTATCATTCAGGAGTTTTAGGAGCATGTCCTCCTATTAAACATTTAATAGTCACAGAAATCTTTGGCCAACCTTCATTCAAAACATTACAAAATTAAAATGTGGTAATTTAAAAAATATTACCATAGGTGAGAAGTGTAAATCATGTGACTTTGTACACAACTTCATGTTCATTAGTATAAATAATACAGTAAAAGGTTACTTTTCTAAAGTTAGATTTGAAGTGGCATAGCCACAACCAGGCAAGCTGGCCAAGTCCCATAATGCCCACCCAGGCTATGCTGGCCAAGTCCCATAATGCCCACC
The DNA here is from genome assembly GCA_016801125.1 of Novumbra hubbsi. Classification (NCBI taxonomy): domain Eukaryota; kingdom Metazoa; phylum Chordata; class Actinopteri; order Esociformes; family Umbridae; genus Novumbra; species Novumbra hubbsi. Next base: position 19,591 of record JACXGK010000741.1, read on the forward strand.
CAGGCTATGCTGGCCAAGTCCCATAATGCCCACCCAGGCTATGCTGGCCAAGTCCCATAATGCCCACCCAGGCTATGCTGACCAAATTGTCACCCTTTGGCTTCCATCCAAAAAACTATTATTTTGAGCATTGTACTTTTTGGTCTTCACCTCAAAAATAATAATTTCCTCTGCATATTACTTTTGTCCAGTTCTGTTAGCCAGCAAGATTAAACCTGCGTGCATATAAATACACACGCATATGTACGACACCTTATAGAAATGTTATAGTAAATATATAAAATAGTATAGATAATAATAACTAAGATATATTATACTAATTATATTATAATGTGATGGCCTAAGCTGAGGAAGCTCCTGCTCTTTTCAAATATGAAATGCATATCCATTAAAAGGTTATTTAATACTGAGCTAGCTCATAAATACATGACTCTTAAGACGCTGTTTTGTCAGCGATATTGAAGATGACAGCGGAGTGTTTCTGAATGTCATACTTGTGACGTAGGTTATCCTTATCTTTCTTGTGTAGAGTGGATGAGAAACAATGATACCACTTAAACAATGCTTTGCACAACATTTGTAATCATCTGCATTATTTTGTTCATAATGTGGATCGACAAATATAAACAAACATGTTGTGTTTAGCATGTTATTAATCAAAAACTGCGTTTTTAAAGTTTAGATTTATTTAAACTTCAGGCATATCAAGCTGTTCAGTTAGGAAGCATAAGCGATTGTAAATCAATGTCACCCGTTTTGATGCAAATAAATGTGACAACAAGTACACAAGAGAGACACCAGCAAGACAACCGCAAAAAGGGAATGGTTTTGCAGGTGGTGGCCACAGACCGTTGCTCTGCTTATCCTTCCTAACTGATTCCCCTGTAGTTTTGGCTTGTGCCACAGAACACCAGAATTGGCAGGTCTGCCAAATGGCGTCCCATTCTCTTCACAGATGATGGCAGGTTCATACTGAACACATATAACAGATGTGTCTAGAGATGCAGTGGTGAATGTTATGTGTCTTGCAACATTATCTGCCCATTTGGCTGTGGGTCAGTGATGGTCTAGGAAGGCATATCCTTGAAGGGTCACACACCTCCATGTGCTAGCCAACTGTACCCTGACTGCTGTTAGGTACCAGGATGAAATCCTCCGACCCATCATCAGACCATATGCTGGTGCAGTGGGCCCTGGGTTCCTCCAGGACCATGACCAGCATGGCATGGCCAGAGTGTGTAGGCAGTTCCTGGATGACAAAGGCATTGACTGGCCTTCATGTTCCCCAAACCTGATTCAAATCGAGTTGTGATTTAAGTGTTCCCTTCATTTTTTTGAGCAATAGCAAACTAAAAATGAATATAAACTACTGAAAAAAGCTTTTATGGCTCTTTATAAATAATATTTTGTTTGTCTTGATTTGTTTTATTTCCATTGATGCATGTGTTTTTATTGTTGTTATACTTGTCTGTGTTGATTTCTTTGTATAAATTAAGGCTCATTTTAAAAGAGAATATCTTCAGGTAGAGACAACATTTACCTAAACGTTATGTAAGTTTGTGCCATTGAGTCTGTGTTCCAGGTTGTGGAGATCCCTGTGATGAGAGTTTGATGAGATGGAGATTACAAAGATAGTTCAAATGATGTTGAAGTTATGAAGGTTTTTAAGCAGGAAATCTAAAGGTTAATTTTGCTGTGGCAATTTTTTTGAAATGGTTACTTAGCATGTGTGAAAGATGCCTTAGTCCCATTTTGGAATCCAGGTGGTCAATGTGGGTATTGTGAATGAGCAGTCAAGACAATCCCAAGATATTTGTAGGTGTTCCAATATTCCAATATCCACATATTCCAATGTCCCAACCAGGGCAAATATGTTTTGGGGGCAAGGTAGTGGTGGTGTAAGACCTTTTGTGTTACGTAGTTGTTTGAGGTTAGCGACTGCGTCTTGGAAGGACAGATGAAGAAAGCTTTTAACAAGGAACATGAACAGGCCATTGTATTTGCATCCCTTTTACAAGTATGCACTCATGTGTTCATGTGTTGTATCATACATTATGTATATCTTAATGCATTATTTACCAACATTATACTACTAAAATCTTAATAAATTATATGAACTGAGTCATGTCAGTCTGCCCGGATGTTACTCATTCAGTTTGTGGACGTTTGTACATTCTCGATTAAAGATGAACATAAAGTGACAAAATAAATAATTGTAATACTAAGATACACTATGCAAAGAAGATTCATTCTATTATTTTAAAGATACTGAATTTCTCAATTCTAAGAAATTCTGTACAAATGGTTGTCATACTTCAGACTACACATTCATTAAGTTGTTTTCTTATGGATTGGATTCCTGTTTTATTTCACCAAGACTTAATAAAACATGCAGAGGAACTAATGAAGAAGCTGAGATTCATGGTAATGTCATGCCTATTTGTTAGAGAAGTTTCCTTTTTTACACTGTCCTTAGATGTTTAGCAGCATTGTCAACCATGTAACAAATGGTTTAGTTTTTTAAACAGCCAATACAATCTTAAACTCCATTTTCTCAACAAAACGTAAACATCGATGTAGGAAATGGGGACATCTGGGCACATTAAGTTAAAGTTTCTAATATTGTTTTCTATTTTGTTCTGAGTACCTGAGATCATCTTTATTCAAACCTACGGTCTGTCAATCAGTTTGCATTGACTTTTAGTCTCCTCCTATGCAGCTTGGAAAAAAACGTGGGCTTCTATCTTCTCAAACCTGCGTAATACTTGCATGTCAAGATGTGTCTTTGAAAGTACACCGCTAGTTTTTATCAAGCGGCTACCCAAACCAGGAAGTCAAGACCAGAATCTTCCCTCACCAGGAGGAAATCATTTGACACTATATTCAATAGGAAATACTACAAAGAATATCAAATGATGAAACAAACATTTTGGGGTTTTTAAATATATGCACACTTTGAATTTGACGCCAGCAACACACTTAAAAAGTGGGTAGAAACGCAACAAAAGAATGGAAAAGGGTATTGCTAAAAGAACTCAAGAGGAGGGACCGGCTTCTTATCAGTGCACAGTTCAAAAGCCTGCATCCGTGATGGAATGGGTGATTGGCACATCTATGAAGGCACCATTATTGCTGAACAATATATACAGGTTTTGGAGCTGCCAACCAGACAATGCCTTTTTTAGGGAAGTTCTTGTCTAGTTCTGTAAGACAATGCCAAACCACATTCTGCAGCATGGCTCAGTGGTAACAGAGTCTGGGTGTTATTCTTAACTGTCACCCATTCAAAACATTTGGCGCATTATGATCGGTTGGTGATTACGGTTTTCATTGACCGTTGTTACGTCAACATTGTTATCTTCAATATATTTTGGTAATCCAGACATGATTTGACTGTTCCCTTCAAAAATGACATAGAGAGCACTGTGACATTTCTGTTCCAATTGCCGTCGTGTCCAACTCCAACCAGTCTTTGGTGGTTAGTGATGTATTATGTACTACACTGTGAGCAGCCAAACACCTCGGCCCTCTTTCACAAAACGATCAAATTCAATCTTAACATGATCGAACGATCAATTCACCGACAGAGCTTGTATTTATCAATAGTATATTTTTGTCGAATCCTTATAATCACCTCGTGTCTAGTGTGTAACAACGTCAAAAAGTAAGATGTGATTATTTGCATTAATGCCATAATTCTCAGCAACAAACGCAGTTCTAATATTAATGATAGGGGGGCCTACACAACAAAGTGTTTGATTTTCAGTGTTAGGGTTATGAGTAAAAATATAGTCATTTCAACTCCCGTGTTTAGTCTAATATATCTGCTAGATAGTTATCTCAAAAAGAGTAGGTGTTAATACAGGGTATCAAATGTTATTTTCTGCAAACAAATCTACTGTGTTAATTTCACAAGATCCCTAGTGTTACTCCCAGCGGTCCAAATCATATCCGTGTTTGTCTAAACGAGGCGGGAGACCTGCAAGGTACTCTCGTTCTCTTGACTGGAAATTATCAGATCATCATTCCGAATGTGAATTGAAGCACTCGCGTGGATATTAATTTAAGACAAAATCCACATTTAATATAGTTTTCCAGTGCTGTTTATTTCTGCAGGTAGCTAACGATAGATATCATTGATGATGAGCTAGCGTTAGCTAAGCAGCTCACCATGCAACACAGTTACGTATTGTCCAGCTAACTAATTGAAAATGATTAGCATATATTATATGTGTAGCTAAGGGGGATGAATACAGTAATGTTGATCATGAAGACATTTCGGGTGGACGCTTTTTGCTAAGTGAATCGGTGCCAATAGAAAATCAGCACTATGCTGATCGATTGCGGAAATTAAAATCAGTGCGAGGCAAGGCATTATTTTCCGAGCGAGGAAACGTTAGCCGCATGTACGTGGCTTCTCTTTGTATTTAGATGCGTACAATTTGATTGACGTACCGTTGCAGGGAAATATCTATCAATATGTATAACGTGCTCGGTGTAGGTATGTACATTATTTATTTCATATTTCGGATGAATATAATATTGTCTATATTATATCGTTTTAGAGGATTTCAGACTTAAACGATTGCCTTGTATATATCCATTTTCCAAAATGGGTCGTTTATACGTTAATATATTAACCTATGTAATGAATGATTGTAAGGGATATGGTAATAGTAACGGACACCCCTGGTTTGGTAAGACATTCCGTTTGATTCGATTTAAAGTGAACAATAATTGCTCAAAGTATACACTTTTTAGTTGCAAATGCATGAAAAGACTTGAAGTTCACTTGTGGATGATCATATGTTTGGGAGGGTTTGTAAGGACTTAAGGTGTTTCTTCTGTAGATTGACCAAGACATCACCATGTTTGGAGGTTTCTGGCAGATTTTTGGCAAAATGGCCAATTCTCTTCAAGCCTAGTATCCTGCAGACTGCAAAAATCTGATGTCTAATGAGCATGTTGAAGACCTCGTGTCTACACAGCACATCTCTGATGAGTCTGGTAAGCATGGCCCGTTTTGAAAACATATAGTTACATATACTTACAAGCTTCTTAGACCTTTCAATTGTGTCCATGGCATAATCTGGATTTATTTAGGGGTATTTTCAGATGTAAATGTTTCTGACAGTCTTACACTTGTTTCTGCTTTGCCCTTAGTCAGGAACAGGGCCACGTTAAGCATTTCAGCTGTTGGTTCACCTACTTCCCCCTACCTCAACTGGCCACAAGAGGTGCTAAAACTGGCAATTGTCAACCATGTTGTGAGATATCTAAGGGCTTGCCATGTTTTAGTGTACTTTTTATGCCGTTCTTCCAACGTTGACCTGGAACATCCAAAGGTTGTGTGTCAATGCGGGCCACAAGGCCGTCCAATGCCAGGGGCCGACATCCTGGGCAGCTTTCCAGAAAATGTTCACGTCGCACTTCAACTTCAGTGTCAAATGTAGTCCCTCAAGAGCTGCTACACATTTATCCAAACCACAGTGGTATCCACCAGTACCAAGGAAAGTCCCAGTGTCACGGAGCTCATTGCAGGACTTGCACACTAATACTTGAGGTGATAAACATCCCTGGATGCAAATATGTTGATTTATTTTGTCTGTAAGGTACACCATTGCTTTGTCAGCATTTGACATGTCACCATGGTTTATATCCTAGCAAGACATTATGTTTGAAATGTGGAGAGCCAGGATGTTCTTTTTCATTTTGCACTCAGGGTTCAAGAAACCCATTCGTTTCCACAGGAACGCTGTAAGCATCATGTGTTAAACATGTGCGGTTCTGTCGTAGAGCAGTTACAAGCATCAGATGTTGTTGAGAGCACAGTCCAAGTAATGGTAGGGTAAGTGGAAGCGCTTGTAAATGATATTCATAGACTTGGAAAAGAGGCAGTTCTCAACTGTACCGAGATTCAAGGCACAGATTTGGTGGAACATTTTTTGATCAACTAGAAAATACTTTTCCAGTCTTGAATACAGGAGCCAAATGACAAAAGTTATTTTAAGAAAAATGGGAAACAATTTAACCTGTATAGTACGATTTGATGTTTGCAGAGCTCTAATAACAGGAGTTTACAATCAGATCCCTGTAACAGATACATTTGTACCAATCTTGGGAAACCTGAAGTATATGTTTAAGAACAGTGATTCATGTTACTTCCTAGCAGGCCTAACAACATGAGGCTATTTATAATGACATGTGATGGTTTACACTTCCATAGTAATGATTTGCTTTCCTTGCAAAAACATGATTTTCAAGTTCAACTGTATTATGATTTTGAGTGTGCAGATTTAAAGAAGGGGATACACACACTTTGTAGCATGTACTTAATATTGTGAAACCTGAAACACAAATGTAGTTCTGAAGAAGTTCAAGAAGACATGCTTTCTTAGTACATTCTAATTTTGCCACACCTCTGAGAACTATGCACTATGCATGAATTGCTTGAAGGTGTAGAGCAGTACCAAATGAAACTTGTATTTTAATATCTTGTCAATAAGAAGTATCTATCTTTGGAAACATTGTCACAGAGGATCCCCATTTTAACTATGGTTATATTGAGAGAAATGGCCAAGTAAGGTGAAAATGGATGAGGGTATCCAAGATTTGGATTGACTGCTATTCAGTCATGGTGTCTTGGGCAAAATGCTCACCTTCATTTTAGTGATGTACTTGTACGGGGTTTGAAACCGGCTGCTCTTGATTCAGTTAGTGAATATAGTGTTTTCAGCAATTGTTACTAATGGAAGTATGGAACTTATGAATAGTTTTGTTTTTTATTAGAACAAATATGGAAATACCTCTTTTTGGAAAGTATAAATAAAGATCAAGCTTTCATTTTGACACTTTATTTTGATAACCAATTTAATGCGTACTGTGTCAGAGAGGACCGATTCATTTTCTGCTTGTTCTATTGAGTTGATTTACTACAGATCCTATGACAAACAGTTTTCTAATAAAATGGATTAAAAAAAAAAACATACAAAGTGCCATCTTGTGTGACCTGTGCTATTGAAGAAAGTGTTTTTTCACATTCAGGACAATCTCACTGTGAGGTTATTGTAAAGCCAATGCTGCGATGTATGTGGTGTACAAAATACATTTTTACTACAAACATTGCATTGGTGTATTTTTATTGTTCTGGAATAATATTGTACTGTGGGTGTGATGGTGGACTATAAATAAACTCCCTACAGTGTTTTTTAAAATGCAAATCAACAATATATATTGATTTAAACGTTACATCCTCTATAGTGTTATACGGCAGCAACTCTATTCAGTGTAAAATACACAGGGTGGTGTTAACATTACTGACACAACACTACTGTGTAGTGTCAAAGGTTAAGCCAGTGTTACGGGAGTTACTGCAAATCTGTCACAGTGTAAAATATTAAAAACTTTCAAAAGTGTACGTTTAACTTAATTTAGTGGGGACCAAAATTAACACTTAAATTGTTGAATTTGACTGTAGGTCTGTGAAATGCACTGTGTAATATAAAATAAGATGACGAGGTATATAATATGCAGATGTACCACGATATATTTGTACATATACAAATTTTGTATCACTACCATATACATGTATGATCTCCTATTTCTGTTGGTCATGCATTTGTAAGGTTTAAATCGTCTTTGTGTATGTAATGTGCCAGATCCTCAGGCCCTCCTGCTCTGCATGTATTAGATGTTACCCTCTTCCAACACACCTGATTCACATTAATGGGTTGTTATCAGCCTCCTGTTGAGCTTGATACCAACCCGTTCATGTGAATCAGGTGTGTTGGAAGAGGGTAACATCTAATACATGCAGGACAGGAGGGCCTGAGGACCTGGGTTGAGCACCACTGCACTAGACAAATAAGCTTGCCTTGCGTTTCTACGTCACTCAGGCCTGTAGAATCGACCTACTTGGAGATCACCAATGGCCGTTATAATTCCAGCATCTTGATTAGCTAACAGACCATAAATTGGCTAGTGAGGATCAATAAACCAGTGGTTCTGGGTCGAGCAGTCACCCTTGTTATAGCTTACTCTTCTAAAGGACTTCGGCTTTAGCCTGAGATTCGAAAGACTTCATTACTTACTGCTCTGATTTTGTAATGGAGAATAAAAAATTAATAGTAATTTTAATTATGCTGAATGCTGTCAATTCTTAAGATGTCAATTCATAGGCTAAAGGTTGCCACACCCGCATAAGTGACAGGTGTGTCATGTAAATAAGGACAGGTATCAACCCGCGATGCCATCTGCGCTTGTTTCAACAGTTTTGTGAGTCACACTCAGAAATTATTGTATGTCCCTTCCATGCTTGAATCAGAGATCTTTTCTGAGTAGGTTTCATGAACGAGGGCCAATGAGTGCCAGTCTGATCTGCTCACAAAGAAGATCTCATTGGTGCGTCACCATCTAAAGAGGGTTTCTCCAGACTAAACTGTCTCGGATGTTCAGGGTTCCCCATTTGTGGTGGTGCTGGTGGAGGTGCTGGTGGAGGTGCTGCGGCCCAGCCAGGAAAAGAGGTTGCGCGGGCGGGGGGGGCGGGTGTAGGTCTGGGCCATGCGGACCATGCGTGGTGAGCGCCACACCTTGATGGTGGCGTCGTCGCTGGCAGAGAGCAGCAGCTCCTGATCGGCCGAACTAAAAGCCACCGAGTTGACCACGTCATCGTGCTGCAGCTTCGCCAGGCAGATGTTGTAGTGGCGGTCCCAGATGTAACCGTGTTTGTCCTCTGCACCACTAGGGGGAGACAGAGAGGGCTCTGCCTAATTAATAACAAATCAGGTCTAGTTCCCCTCTTTTTATGTATAGCAATTTTTTTGTGTACACATTATTTGTTGGTATACCCCCCCTCCCCCCCACCCTTTCTTCATGATAAACAATTTGTAATTACTGCTTTGCTCGGACAACACAATCAATCTAAGCATCTCCAGAAGCACATCTGATGCCTGTCTGGTTCTGCTTGCTCCGGAAACAGCAATCAAGCCACCACACGAGGTCACTAGAGGGCAACCAGATCATAGCTGGATGGTGCCGCCTGGCACTGCCCTCCATGGACCCCCTGGTTAATCTGCTAGAAGGCAATTACTTTACTGCTGCGCCTTTCAGGGGCCCTTATCAACATTTTTATGATTTGCAATGTGTGACGACAGACTTGTCTCTTAGCAGCAACTCCCAGCAGAGCAAATCTGCATAATAGATTTACATGTCCCTATTAGTATCTGATTGTACAACATTTCACAGAAATTGTTGAAAAGGAATCCAAACTTATTTAGAATTCATGTAACCAGAGTAATGCCATACTGCTTGTATTTGTTACAATTCATCTTCTATAAAATAAAGTGCTGTGATGTTTTGGATGAAGGACTGTTGACATACAGTGCGCTCAGTCATTATTGAGAAAGTGAACCATTTTCTTTGATAGTATACTATAAAAGACTTGAAATCAAACATTTACTAAAAGGTTAAAGTATAGATTCTCAGCGTTTGTTTAAGGATATTTGTGCAATTTCACCTTGTGTACATCATCACCAAACACTTGTTATATATTGCCACCTTATTTCAGGGTACCAAATGTACTGGGATACATAAGTGATGTCCTATATAAGCATGTTTACTTTTATCACATAAAATAACCCATTGACTTCACTAGATAATCTTCTGAGTATGTTCTGCCAGACAGATACCGTAGCAGTCATCTGTTTCCAAGGTATTTTTTCCTTAAATTTTGTCAGCGGTCACCAGTTACATCATCGATAAAAAAAAAAATAGACAGCAATATATGGCCAACCCATAATGACCCCTCCACCATATTTCACACATGAGGCAATATGCTGAAGGTCTTATGCAGTTCCTTTACTATGGTACAATCTCTGTCTCACTCAAAGGAAGACTGGGTAATCTAAAAATGTGAAAGCATGCCAACATTGATTACTGGACGTCACAAAAGTGCTTTCGTATACAACTGTCAATAACTTTCCTCCGAAGGATTCTTTGGATTGTATTTCATCATAATCCAAAACTTCGCCGTCCCATTTTCTTTCCCAATTCAAAAACAATCCCCCTCTAAATACCTGGCCACAAAGTCTCTGCTGACGTCCAGGAAGATGAAGAAGCACTCGTCGTTGGGGGTGAAAGCTCGGTGGGCCCTGAGGCTCCGCCTCTCCTCCTGTAGACTCTTCAAGTCGATGACATGCAGGTCGATCTCCTCGGCAATAGGGGGCGGAGACATGGGGTCGGAGATCACACAGCCTGCCGGCCACGCTCGACTGTTTACATACAGATACCTGGACAGACAGAAAGGCATGTACCAGGGGTCTTCCATTGCTTGGTTTATGAGAGCTACTTTGAAGCATGAAATGTTGCAAACTACTTTCTCGTGCTTTAAATACACCACATTTTACTTAATTCCCCCGGAAACGTATATCCCTGGGTCGTTACCGTCTGGACTGCATATACTTCAGTATTGCTTCATGAGCTACCAGTAGCTAGCAGTGCTGGCAATGCAACAACGGTACCCGGCCACTAAACACTGCAGCCCTCACCTGTGGTCTGGAGAAAGGCCCATTCCGATGATGTGGCCGTGAATGTCGATCACATGGTCTAGAGAATCAAAGAATTCCTCTGCGCTGCGCTCCTCCCCTAGAACAGGCCCGGACGTAGTCATCTGGTCGGGCATGATCCGCTTAATACCTATCTGATGGGGGGAGTAGGTGAGGCTACCGGTGGTGAACAGCAGGTAGGTCTTGTCCTCTTCTTCCCCTGGGGCAGAGGAGAGCACGTTGGGGTCTGGGGCCTTGGTGTGGGCCCTGCCCATGTGGCGTGCCCATCTGGTCTCCAGCTTCCTTGCCTCAGAGTCTACACTATGCCGACCCTGAGGGCACCAGAGGGAGGAAGGAGGCGGGTCAGTCAAAATCCAGGCCAATCTCTATATTGCTCTATATGCCAGCTTCCTGCACTGTATCAAACCACCTTTCAGCGTGCTCAGCTGTATGACGCATGCTCACCGGTATGACGCGTGCTCACCGGTATGACGCGTGCTCACCGGTATGACGCGCGCTCACCGGTACGACGCGCGCTCACCGGTACGACGCGTGCTCACCGGTACGACGCGTGCTCAACGGTACGACGCGTGCTCACCGGTACGACGCGTGCTCACCGGTACGACGCGTGCTCAGGTGTATGACGCGTGCTCAGCTGTATGACGCATGCTCAGCTGTATGGCGCGTGCTCACCTGTATGACGTGCTCCAGCCCAGCGGTGAGACGAGGCGGATGGGCTGCCAACAGGCCTTGTGGTCTAACCTCCCTCTGGCGCTCTTCCTTTTCCTCCTCCTCTTCATCACTATCAGTAGTGCCCAGGTCAAACAGTAAGGGCTGGTGGCTCTGCGTCTGGCTCTGAGACTGGGCCCTGGCCTGGGACTGGGCCTCATAGTCTAGCAGCAGGTCTGGGGAGTCGTGGCGCCGACAATGGGCCACCATCACCGTACGGATAGTGCTGGCGTTAATGTTCTGGATCTTAAAAAGCCGTTTGACCACGTTAACGTTTTCCGACTCCACGTCCTGGAGAGAGAAGATATGTCACGTGTAAAAGAGTAAATGGCATGTGCTGAGCTCCACTTTGTAAACGAATGGCCTGAAAAAACGTATACAGCAGCACGTCATCCGGCGTCAACCAAAACCTACCCGTAAATAGTCCACCAGCGGTTTTGTCCTTTACTATCCATACCAAGTACAATTTTGTATGGCACTAACCTGAAAGGCTTTGTTAAGCCACAGCACAGAGCAGGAGGTCATGTTGCCAATCCAGTGCAGGTTGCCAGAGATGAGGTGGCTTTCGTTTAGCCAGCAGCCAAACACATCATAGGGCTTGTTCCTGACACGGGACAGAAGGCTGTAGTTCTCTATGGAAGAGAGCACTTGCATGGTTATGCTTGCCACATCCAATATTGATCAATTAGAATTTGGCACCAGCAAATGTGATAGGTTAGGTCTGATCATTTTTCAGGTTATCATTACAGGCAGGCCAACTTTATATGATGTTGCAGCAGTTCTGTATTATATAGCAGTGATATGCTTTGTATATTCACCGATCCACTGAGAGATTGTGGTTTGGCTTGGTGTTGCAGAGGAAATTTGTCATTTTAGAGGGAAGATTTGGAGCACTAATAACTTTTTTCACAGCTTTACAATTTACTTTCTAAAGATTATCCTTTCAAAATGATGTATATTATGGCTGAAACTAACAACTATTTGATAATCGATTAATCTGTCAATTACAAATTAAATTAATCAGAAAAAAAATACATAATTCTCAGAATTAAAGCAAATTTAGGCATGATTTTTTATTTTTATAAAATAAATGGGCAGTAGTTACAAAAAATAAATGAAGGTATCATAATATAATTTAAGACTGTAAGAGAAACATTCCAGGGTACTAAATGACGCTGGTTGAAAGGCTTGATTGATATTGTAAATGCAAATTGTAGTGCATTTAAATGCCTGAAAAAAAAAAAACATTGACACAAATTTGACATAAATGGGTTAATTCATCAGTCGGGAATGGTTAGCTAGCCGAAGACACTCAGCACATCAACTCAATGTGCTCAAGCAGATCACCATTTTAAATGGTGAAAAACTAAACGTTAGTGTTAACTCAGCCATGCATTCAATATGATACATTTCTCAATAAAAAACGTACTGAGTCCATTCATCAAGACTACAAAATGTTTTATTAAATGCTCGTGCATTGCAGTCGTGCTCCCGTGTCATGAGAGCTCTGCGTTGCAAATTTTAAAATAAACACTTTTGTAAAGTGGTCCTACACTTTTGGCGTTTTTTGTCATCAATACCTTTGAGCTGTCCTCCGCCATCTTAGCCTCCGCTATCTGTCAAAATATGGATTTTGCTGTGTCTCGTGTAAAATACCGATTATCAACCTTATGGATTAGATGTTGCAGCCCTAATGGAAACAAGTACTGGGTCAGATACTGTGGGGCTCCTGTGCTCCGTCTCCCTTTTCCTACTTGATGTAGATTGTCAGCGGTCTGAAATGTACTCGAGTTTTGTCATTAGCTTACTGTCATTAAACATTCCATTAAAGAGGCTAATGGAAATACATGTGACTGATAAAACAGTAGGACCAAAGTGTGTGTCCTACCAAGGCTGATGACGGCAATCTCCCCCGAGGAGGCTTGGTGAGGGCCTATGTAGACTCCAGATACCAGTAGCAGGGTGTCATCAGCATTGAACTGGGAAAACTGGGTGTAACCCCAGTTGAAGTGACGCATGCTGTAACTATGCACCATGGTGATGGTGCCATCGTGTCGCTCGGTGTCCCAAAGCTGACCATCACAGGGATGACATAGGATAATGTTTGGAGAGACAAGCAGAATTGGAATTACAACTCAAAAATGGGAGATTTGATGTCCAGTTAAGGGCTATTATGATTATGTAGAATAAGAGACTGCCAACAAAACAATTAAACTGTATAGCAACGCATGATCAAATTGAAACCACCATATTTATGAACTATTACATTTTACTATATTATATATGCTATATTACCAATTTTCTGTCCATTAAAATAACATCAAATTGATAAAAAATACTGAGTAGACATGTTAATGTTGTAAATGTCTATTGTAGCTGGAAAAATACGAAAATATCTACATAGGCGTACAGAAACCCATTATCTGCAAGTATCAGTCCTGAGTTCCAGTGGTATTCTGTGTTTGCTAACACCAACATCTTCACTGTTAACGTTGAGACAGCTGGTTTTCGGAAACTATTTAATGAAGCTGCCTGTTGAGGACCTGTGAAGCAGTGGTTCTCAAACTAGACACTCATGTATTTGTCCTCTTGTGCACCGGGTCCTCTCACACCTCAATCTATTCTGGTTAGAGACCGTTTGCACTGTTCTGCTTAGCTTGTGTGTTTTTGTGAAAAAGGGGTTGACAAAAGTTTTTGCCTTTGATGACACACAATGTTTATGTAGGGTGTGGGTTAGTTTCTGTCTGTGTGCATAAAAGAGGTGAAAGAAAAAAAGGGTGTGAGAACATAATAATGCTATGGTGACATCATCAACATAGACTTCAGGGTGGAGCACTGAGAGTGTGAACAGATGACACTTTACCTTACAACTCCACACTTGTCCCTCTGGACATTAAGTGGGTCTATATCCTCTAACATAACACCTGCAAAATTTTGCTTTTTCTGAAACTGAAATAAAATATCCCATCTTGTCTGTGAATATTTATCCAAGCTGAAATGAGATTGAAAAAACAAAAAAGAATAGGTCGTACTGGTTTGTCTTACTGGTTCTGCAAAAGCGCTTTCTTTGGAGAAACCCATAACTTAACGAAATGTCAACTACATGTAGACGTCAACTAGAAGCAGCCACTAAACAATTTATGACATTATTGCGTTAACCAAGAATTCGTTTACCCTAGTCTTCCTTAATCTCAATAAGGGCACAAACATTATTTGAAGGGTGTTAGGCCCAATTGAATACTATTGCATGAAGTTAGATTTTTCTAGTTTTAATAGTAAGAGTGAAACTATGCTGCTTCAAGCAAGAATAGCTTTGCAAACATTCTGCTTTTGTTTACAGTGTAGGATGTCTCAATGGTCCCGGTGTGTAAACCGCTGCTCACATTATGGAGACATCACAGCATTGTTATAGTTAAGCTTAAGTGTGAAGTTATCTGAACAATACCAATGGTTATTGTTTTCATTACATATTTGGACAGGTTGAACAGGTCTTTGTATAAATAGCGGCAGTTATTTTTCCTACCTACATTATAGAAGAGAGTTGGTCTACTTTAACAGGGTCGATACAAAAGTTGTTGTCTTCCCCAGTCATATAATGAGGCAGACCTTGACCGTGCAGTCTTTGGAACAGGAGGAGAAGCGGTGTCCCTGGTGAGAGAACGCCAGGTGGAGAACTTGGTCATGGTGCTCTCTCAGTGTCTGGACCTCCACACAGGGAATACAGTCAAAAAGACGCTTGAACTCCCTGTACCATGACACAGCAGCTAAAAAAAAAAAAAGAGATTAGAAAAAAAGTCAAATAAAAAAATATGATGAAACTTAGTAATAATAAGCAATAGTAATAATCTTTACAACATTAAGTATATTCTTGTAAAAAAAACAGTTTTTCAGATGCAAGGACAACACCATTATACAATTCTAAACACATGAAATCAATGTGCATTCAAAACTATGGCAACATTTGCAGGCTATTTAAAACCAGCCTCCAGGTTGGGTAAATAAATATCCATCCAGTCAATTCATGAGACATTGTTTTTAAAGAGTAGAAGCTGAACAAAGACACTGATCACAGGCACATGAGAAACATTCGGAGTACAATAACCTGTTACTTTATACATTCGAATGTGTCCACCTATTGTTGCGCGGCAACCCTGGCTGTGACAACAGCATTGAGCTGGCGCTCCCACAGAGGGAGGTTAAGGGCCCAGCGGACTGCACATAGGACCCCGGCTCCCGGACAGAGGAGATGTGAAGGAATCTGTCCTTGTTAGGATAAAAGGAGCCCAACGGGTGGTGAGAGGAGACTAACTGTGTGTGTACATAAGACCACGCAACCGGAGAGAGAAAAGGCCTACGATGGACACAGCCTTAGGAGAGCCAGCCGGTAAGCACCTTTGTTTTGGGTTTCAATTAACGACGTTGGGCAAACTTTCCCTTTGAGTTCTGTATCTTATGTTCTGTATCTTACACACACACACAACACTAAAATACAATTATTCAAAAAAAATAATGTTGAGTTAAAATGTTCAGATGGAATGAACAAAACCTGGTGGCTTGTTGTTTTACATGACCTACCAGGGTGTCTGGGCACAGAACGGGGGATGCAGTAATAACTGTAGAACAGCTCCCTCCACAGGAACTCATCTCTGGACACTGCTAGCCACTGTCTGCAGGCTAGGCCAGCACTCAGCACAGCGTCATGGGGGAGACACAGGAAGATCTCCAGAACCAGGCTGTCGGGCAGGGATGGGCCTTCGTCCATCCTGACATTCTGAATAGGTATAACAAAGGGAAAGATTTGAGCTAAATACTTTAGATTAAAAACAATACATGAAATGCCTAAGCAAATTAGCAGATGCTCATCCAGAGCAAGGTTGGTGCTTTCCTCCTAGCTAGATGAGAACCACATCACATTACAGACATAGTGAGTAAAGTTTTAGCTTAAAAAAAGCCACTAACGTCAGTGCTTCTACTTGCAAGTGTTTGTGCAAGAAAGACAAGGCATTTTGTTTGATGCCAAGAGCTTTGACTAGGTCCTAGCTACCGTGCTTCCAGTGTGAGGAAAAATCGTACTGATGTTGTACAGCATGATTGTGTACAACGAGAACTAAAGGTGTTACTTAAACTTTACTATAACACGTGACTTACCCTAACATACAGTGGTGAGTACAAGTAGTTGATGCAATGCCGATTTTGCAGGTTTTCCTAATTACAAAGTTTTCCTAATTAATTGCAGTGTGTGCAAACCAGGTCAAGAACTACAAGACACGTATGATCTCTGTAAAGGCAAACAAAGGTTTCTGTACCAAATATTAGGTTCTGCTTTTTTGATGTGTCAAATACTTAAGTCACGCAATAAAACGCAAATGAATTACTTAAAAATCATACAATGTGATTTTCTGGATTTGTGTTTTACATTCTGTCTCTTACAGTTGAAGTGTACCTATGATAAAAATGACCGACTTCTACATGCTTTGTAAGTAGGAAAACCTGCAAAATCGGCAGTGTATCAAATACTGGTTCTCCCCACTGTAGAAGACCCTTCCTCAAAAAAATAACCCTACCCTTCACTCTCTAGTTCTATTTTAAGCATGACAGCTGAGACTTTTTCAGGAAACTACCACACACACTACCATGGATGGCATGGTTTGTCCACCAACCTCTTTACTGACACCAGTTGAATTTATAGAAGCGAAATTTAACCTGCCTGTAATTATTAAATTGTAATCTGGGCAAATTGAACAACAAGAATAAGCCTGTGTTATAAATCAGTAAAATATAGTAACGCATGTGACTAAAAGGTTGGCAGGCTGATACAGTACTGTACTGTACATAGCTAACGTTAATCTCGTTAGCTAAAAGCTTGGCAGGCTGATACAGTACTGTACTGTACATAGCTAACGTTAATCTCGCAATTCAACCCCTTTTCTAAAAACGTTAAATCGCTAGGAGTTAACATAACAACAATCAGCTAACAATGCTCTACGTAGTTCAATTTTCCTTCAGTTGGAAATATGTCATAGTTAAAACCGACCATAATCGCTAGCTATTGTACTGTACTGTGTTATTCATATCTTGAAAACTAGCTAAACATTTTAGCTAGTTAAAGATTAACAATTGGTTAAGGTACTAGCTAGCTTGCAGCTAGCAAACGTAGTTGGCTGAGGTGAAGTAAGCTAACGTGCTCTAGCATTCGTTCCAAGTCTAAATGTAGGGTGGCTAAGTAGTTACTGTACTGTAGCTAGCTAAGTTAAATGACGCTATGACAGTCAATATACCTTCCATAACTACATAATTAACCATATCAATTTTAATATACATATATTCCCCAACATAACTTAAAACAATATAAAACAGCGACCGACCTGCCCTTTCGTCAACCTTTACAGAAACAACCAAAATAGCTAGACGAGAATGTTACGAAAAAATAACAACAAATGTAAATTGCAGGCAGACAGAGACACTTTTGAGGAGATTCGGAACCCCACTGATATGTTCTTACATGATCAATTTACCGCGCGATGCATTGCGGGTGATTAATAGACAAAGTTAGAAGCTACCTGCTAAACAAAATGCACTACTGTCGGATATATGTTAAATATGTTTACATATTTTTTGCGTGACATGCGTACGTACGTTTTGAAATCAATTGGCGTTTCTCGTCTTAACCTGACTTTCTACAATAGAGTTTGTGACTATCGAGTTACTGCGTTGGTGTACCGTTTCGTAGTCGACAATGTTATGCACATAGATATAAAATACGATGTCTTTCTGTAATTATTTTTTTTGGAACATTCGCTACGTCTTCATATGCTAAAGAAATCAATTTACAGAGCAGCATTTAGTCCCTATAACGGAGTTTATAATCACAAATAACAATAAAATAACAATAAATAAAAAACTGTTAGCAGTGTTCACGGAAAAAGGGAATACTTGTTTACATGAACATGGAATGGTCAAAATAAATTGTTGACAGTCTAATAGTGTCCTCTACATTATTCATCCCTGGTGCAGGCATCTATGATTGATGTTAGATCTCTCTTTGGATTTCCTGTGCAGTCTACGCACGTCAATTCACTGAGCTCTTTTCCCTAGCTCGTTGGACAACAAGCTTCCAACACATTATTAATTACCACAACCATCTTCGGAAGCTAAACCATGTTTTGACTGATCTTCAGTGGTAAGAACATTTCTTGGTTATACTGTAAATCAAACCACAATGCACAGTCGAAGCTTTTTAAAAATAGAGAATTGGAATAAACTATAGACCAAATGCAATACTTTACCTCTGTCTTAAGATAAATAATTTGTTCATGTTCATAACAGTAAGACGCCTGTAAAGGAATTATGGTTTTTAGCATCTTGTGCAAAATATTTAAACCTGAAACGTAATTGGGAGATATTGTTTTTCCAGTCCTTCACATAGGACATATCCTTTATTGTAAAGGTTTACTAAACAGTTTGACAAAGAATATTAAAACACAAGAAGAGGTGATTATAGATGGTAAAAGTTTGTCAAACAATTTGTGTTCACTATTAAGGTAAATCAAGCATATTTGCTCTCCTAGTGAACAGCCCTCAGATGCACGTTAAAACAATGTAAAGAAATAACAAAGAACGAGCAGACAGAAAAGCATTGGGACAAACTTTACGAATGCAGATGAACAAATCGTGTCCCTTTTTAGTGCTTTCTGATGTGGCTGACAGCATGGTTGCCTGCTGCTGCTCCCCAGGGAAGCCATCTACAGGACAACACCAGGACAACAGTAAGGGTCTTGACCTGCTAAATTGTGGACAGTGTGGGTAGATTCGTGGGTGTAGTTATCTTGATGCTATAGGCATGTGGAGGTAGTGTTCATGGTCAAACCTTTTCTTTTTTTTCCAGGGCAGGAAGTATGTACAATCTCCAGTGGGACAGTGTCCGTACAGAACCATCCGTTCAGTAACATTCTCAGTTAGATGGCATTCACATGGTTAGCCTTGACTATCTCTCTGTGCTAATTAATGAAGACTTGTCTGTAAACTCCTTGTTTGGGAGGTGAACATGTCTGACAGAAAGTACAAATGACCAGCACAGTTATGTTAACTGGCTAACTGCAACATCTACTGCAAGTACTATAATAACTGAAATCTAATTAAAAACTAAAATAACTCAATGAACCATATTTCAGACTTTTGGATTCTAACTTTATTACTGCCATCAAACAACTATCTCCACTCTTGGACAGGGAACTTTACCTGTAGCCCTTGTGCCAACAACTATTACATGTCAGTGATAAACCAAAATTGGCTATTACAAATATTAAAAACATGTGTAGACTATGGGTAGTCAAATAAAGGCCCATTATTCATTTTATTTAAAATCATTTTTTATTAGAAACCATAAATGAAGTGCTTGTCAAAGCTTGTCTAATTATATTTGCCATAGTGTTTACTAGCTACAAGACTCAGTGATAATTGATGGTTGATGCACACAAAGGACAGAAAGTGTATCCTATTATATGAAGTTACAATGCTATATTGAAAAGAAATAATTGAAATTAATGTATGAAGATTCATTGCATCACATCAGTCTAGATTGAGTAGACCTGGTTCATCAGTTCTTCTGCAATTGCAACCAGATGCTCCATCTCTATGCCAGTTCGCAGGTCCATCGAGTTACTCCTTCAACCAGGTGAGAAGTTCAGGAGTATAGTAGGTGATGATGATGTCAGCACCTAGAGAAGAGAGAAGAATAGGTAGCTAGTTCAGTATTTTCTTTATCATTAGAGACCAGAGCGCTGGTTCATAGATCGCCTCCTAGCCCATCTCACCTGCCCTGCGGAAGGCAGTCATGGACTCCAGTACAGCAGCGCGCAAGTCAAAGGCTCCAGCCTGGGCCGCATGCCATAACATTGCAAACTCCCCCGACACATTATACACCGCTAACGGGTGAGTTGGGTGCTGAAAATAAAAGGGAAGTGAGGTAAGAAAGCGAATGAAGAGAAGTTCAATAGGCATGTTTCTTTTTGGTGTTTTTTTACCTTGTCTTTAACCTCCCTCACAATGTCCAGATAGGGCAGTCCTGGTTTCACCATCAGCATATCTGCCCCCTCTTTCACATCCCTGTCCTGAGGTAATGGCAAAACAAATACTCAGTGACCGGGTAAACACAAACACTTCCAATCACATATAACCGCCTCAGAGAAACCTTCTTACCACAGCCCGCAGTGCCAGGCCCCTTGCACCAGGCGGCAGCTGATAACAACGTCTGTCTCCAAACGCCGGCTTGGACTGTGCTGCGTCCCTACACGGATAGACGAAACAATCTTAGAGTTTTCTATTACATGGTAACTTGTATCCTATGTATGTGTCATATGTAAGTGTAATAATCAATATGTACCTAAAGGGACCATAATAACAGGATGCAAATTTGGCACTGTAGCTGAGCACTGACACCTGCAAAGAAACAAAGGCCATGTCACAAATAGTTATCTTACTGAGGTTCTCCTTAAAGCGAAAGATTCCCTTTCTTGGTACATCACTCTTCTTAAAATGTAGAAAACACAGAGCTGGTTAAAAAGTGACAGCGCATTCACAGATGTGCTTGGCCAGTGAACATGTTTCCTAAAGATATGCCCTTGGCTAGTGTGAGGATGCACTAGTAAGTACGCTTGTATAGCACATGAACTTGGTTAATAAATGTGGAAACCTGCCCTTCTATTGACCCCCATTAATGACACTCTTAAAATAACACTCATTATGACATGTTGCCTGTGTCTAGTCCTACATCCTGTTCTCATAGCTAATATTCAGCCTATTCCCAATAGAATTAATTACATTTCTCAAAATTAGCCTTGTTTAATAGACTAAAGTTACATAAAAGCGCTTCTTTCTCACATATCACATAGGTGTAATGATGAATTTATATTTTGCCAAAGAGTCTCATGAGATGCAAATGAATGCTTTGTTATAAGTAAAATATGTTAACAAAAGAACATCCGTTTGTATCTGTTCAAAGGAAGTCACGATCACAGGAAGTCTTGTTCTGTCAAAGCTTGTGACTAATTGGCCAACAGGCTTATAGTACTCTGTTGAATTCTGGGTAGCCACAATCCTGTATAAATTAGTGTGTTTGTTATTTTTCCTGTGAGACGAGAATAACAACCAATGAGACAACACGTACTGCAATACTATTCAATAAAGAATTCAATCCTCTCTCCCGACGGGTACGTTCCTAAAAAAATAAGGGCCTGCTATACGTTACGGATTATATCTTACAGCCTACAAAAGCAATGCCTTGAAAATGTGACAATTGCCTTTTCAATAGCCTACATTGTATACATTTTAATAAATTGCACTTCTCTAGTGAACCAAATAGCCCTACACATCTACTCCCATTGGTTACCTTGTTTCCCATTTCATTTGACATTAGTGACTGTTTGATGGCTCCCACTCGCCCATCCATCATATCAGAAGGTGCAATTATGTGACAGCCTGTAAAGAACAACATTATTGGACTACTGACAGGTGGGACACCCTATTAACAACATTACCACAGGTGTCGACTTCTGAAAATTACTAGATAACCATTGGCTGACCAGACTCACCAGCTCGGGCATAGGCCAATGCCACTTCAGCCAGACGCTGGCAACTAGCACCATTGTTTAGAGTCCCATCCTCCTGCAAGATTCCTGTGGAAGAATCGGGGGCCAGTCTTAACACTATACGGTCTACTGAAAGTAGATACGCATCAGTTGAGACCTAAAGAAATGTGATGGCGTGACTGACCACAGTGTCCATGGGAGGTGTAGGGGCAGAGACAGACGTCACAGGCCATCAGCAGGCCGGGAAAAAGAGACTTAATCTTCTTGACAGCTAACACTGCTGGAGTATCGTCCGTGTCTGCACCTGAACCCCTCTCATCCTGAGAGGATGACAAGGTGAGCAAGAAAGCTGGCGTCAGCCTTTATAATACATACATATAATACATATAGGAAATACTGCCGAGTGCATATCTTACTGTACCTTAGCGATCTTTGAAGGCACCCCAAAAATCAGCACACACTTCAAGCCATTCTCCACTAGGGGGCGTAGCATGCCCTCCAGTTTATTGACTCCATACCTGTGGGAAGAAATGGGGACTGAGCACAGAACTGCACTGTTCAAAATAACATTAAGGCTAACTACACAGGGGCACTCAATTCGCATTACATTAGAATTGACTTGATCTCAGTAGCCTAAATGAGTTTAATAAGTGACACAACTATTGACAAAGTAAGTTTAATACTGACACACAATAGTAGTCATAGCCAAATGGTGTTTTTAGGAGTGAAGGACAGAACTAACGGATTCTCCTTATCTTGGCCCAGTCTTGGCTCTAGACCCACCCTGCTCCACAGTATGTATCTGGAGGTCACAGCCTTGTTCTCAATGGATCCCATCCCCCTCTTCTTATCAACCAGATAACAATGAGAGTTTTCGTTTCAAAGACATTTAAAATGGCTACAAAATGTATTCAACGACTGTACCCAATATAGATGAGTTGGTTGCATACTCTGCAGTCCATAAGTAGTTAGTGATACAAGTATTATCTTTTTGGCTCAGCACCCCAGCACTTAAATGATATAATGACGATGTAGTAAAAATACAGGCTGTCAGCTTTAATTTGGGGGTATTTCATCCATATCAGATACTGTATTTGGACCGAACATCAGGTTTTGTACATAATCCCCCAATTTAGGGGGACCAAAAGTATTTGGAAAAATCCTAAAAGCATGCACACAAGAGTGATTAATGCATCTGCTTTTGGAAATGGTTGTTGGTGTCTGACAACAATAGGACCAATTTGTCAATGCAAGTCCAGATGGCCACCGTGATGCAGATTAAACAGTGTAACACAATCAGACACAGCCAAAACATTAGGTGTTCAACTCTGAGGTATATTTAGGAGAAAAAAAGCTGTTTTACACAGCAATGGCAAATGACCTGCTTGACCAAGTACGACCTGTACAGTGGATGACCAACATATACTCACCACAAGAAACACAAAACAAGAAATGACCAATAGTTCAGGAACACTCTCCATGAGGCAGGTGTGGATGTGAGAATTCTGTAGCCTAACTCATATGTGCAAAACACATAAAAAACAGCCTCCAAGAGCTTGCAGACTTCAACAAATCAACATGTACCAGAGAGAAAAGGTGTGGAGAGAAAAAAGCACTAGAAATATTTATCGGTTTTGACTGGACAATGGAATGGCATGTGTTTAACTTGCTGAAAACAAAATTGAAAACAAAAATGCACTGAAACAAACAGGAACTGAAGATGGCTGCAGTACAGTCCTGGCAGAGCATCAACTAGGAAGATACCGTCTGGTGATGTCTATGGGTCACAGACTTAAGGCATTCAAATGCAAAGGATTACTAACAAAGTATTATATATTAGGTTTATCTGTCTAATTACATTTGAACCCCTAAAATGGCATGTATAAAAATAGCCTTAATTCCTGGATTATGGATGTAAACACCCTCAAATTAAAGGCATTATATACTTTAACCTCTTTGTTTTTTGTTTAATTTCAAATCTAATGTACTTCTAAGACAAAGCCAAAACAACAGAACTTGTATGCTTGTCTAAAAAGGTATGGACTGCACTGTAGTTGAGATTATTAACTACAAGAATAGGTAGTCTCAAGATATTACCTGGCCTGGCCTGGTAGACTAGCAATGGGCTCCACAGCCTCAGGAGTGTCACTGTTGAAGAAAAGAACTGTCATTTCACGAAAGAACATAACTACCCAAATAAATATTATGACTGACTTAGACAAATATACAACTGCCATTTGTTTCACAACATCCAAACATCCTACTGTCTGTATGGTAGAGGAGAGCAGAGACATTACGTGACAAAAATGGGGTAGATGAGGTTTTCAGGTCTCAAATCGGAGGCACAGGTCTGCCAGTATCTGAGAGTTGGATGGAAATAGCCACTGTGAAGGAGAGACTCTGGCTGCATCTTTACCCTTGGGGAAAAAAGAGGTGAAACAATTGCACCTTCATTCACTCCCACATTTCTTAGATGCACTGAAATGAAATTACGATTTACTCATTCAACCACATTATCTGATCAAGCATGCATGAATCCAGACTTAACTAAACAATAGAATGATCCTGAGTGACTGAAGTGATAATGCTGTTTCACACACAACTGGAGCCGGAGTATTCGCCCATAATTATGAAAGCACATCCCAAACTTTTTTAAATGTGAACATTTCAAGATTTATTACATGAAATGTCTACATTTATAGCACATATTTAAATGAGAAATTGTATTGCGGAAAGAAAAACAAGTAATTATATTTGAAATCAAACCGGCGACGAAAGCCCGATAAACGCAAAACCATACTTGGATAATAGGGACGTTACAAGCAGGACACGCATAGAGCTAAACGTGACTTAACAAACTCGTTTAAAATACTGTTGCAACTTGTATATGGCTGATTGTCAAAAAGACAAAAGCTCCAACAATGAACTACGATAATAGTATCTATTATTATTTTCAGGAAGATGTTAAGAAACATAACTTATAAAACAATTGTTTTAAAAACAGAAAACAGCGAGAATCGTGGTCAAATTTGATACTGATATTTAATGTCTGCTACATGCATTACCCGACTACAGCACACTTGCAACTTGTACACATTCAGAGGTAAAGTCGACTTGCTAACTTTGAAACATCCCGAATATTGGGTATAAATTAACATTTACAAAAATATATTTTACCCAAATAAATTAGTGTCATTATTCTTGCCTTTCAGATACAGAACTTCCGTCCGTACTCCTTCGCTGGCGATGGCACTTGAAACATAATCTTAACAGCCACCGTACAAATTCTGTTTTGTGATGCTGAAGACGTCATGGTCACGTGTGTATGTGGGATGTTTTCAAAATAAAAATTCCCTTAGATAACAGCTACTAAGCTGTTAAAGTCGTGTCATACTGAAAACACAAACACTATGTTATCGACATTTAAATATTATTTTAAAAAACACATCAACATTACATTTACTGTAAAGATTAATGGTGTTACATTCAATTCTACTGTCAAAGATTCTTTCCAGATTTCTGGGTGATGCTTGTTTTAAAAATTAAGCAAAATGGACAGCCTAAAACCCCAAAAGAGCAAGCAACAAGAGGTAATGCACAGTGGCTAGGAAAACTTCCTTGTAGGGTCCTTGTAGGAACCAGACTCTGAGGTCTTATCAAGCTGTAAAACTGAGTGAGATGTAGATGTGGGGTATGTTGTAAGCTACAATGAAATAACATAACTGACCAATAAAAGAGGCAAACCAACCACGTCAGACTTCTCCTTTGTCAAATGGTTTAGTCCTACACCTCAGTCCAGAGCCGTATAGATTTGATGGATGTTGAACTTAAAACCGCTGGCCCTAAAGCTGTATAAATTGTTTATTTTATTTAAGGTTTTGTTCTGTCCGAGCTATTAAACATTTCTTTTTTGAAAAATGCTTTAAAATTATTGCTTAAAAAATTCTTAACATGTTCAAAATGTCAATAAAAGATGTTGATAGTGTAGTGTAGTTGTAGTGCCGTTGTTATTATTATTATTAATCTAATTAATATCCGTAAATATATCATTTATATAGATAATTTTTCCACTTTCTGGTTTTGGTTTATTGACTGAAAAATAAAATATTAATTAGGCAAAACTGGATCATGATCTTATATCCAGCTCTAACATAACAGTCAAGTGTGATTAGGTTACAACAACGACTTTTATTTAAAAAGGTATTTGCTGAGACCCAAAAAATGTGAACATACAAGATCTCGCGTTAGATCACTGTGTATTTTGAAGGAAAACACAAACGATATCTGACACTTGAAGTGTTTCTCAATGAATTAAAGTAAACAATAGATTGTGGCTGAAATCATTTAATGTTCTAGAACAACCTATATTAATTGACACCTTAAAAGAAGGAGGAATTGCTGTTCGCGGTATTAATGGTAAGTTTTTGCTGACTAGCTAACGTTAATGTACAGTGCTAGTCGATCTGTTGTGAGATGGAAAGGAGCAACGAGCAGATAGCTAGCTTGTTAGGGTAGTACCGGTGAGCTAAAACGTTAGCTAGCTAACTAGCTAGCTAAAATGTGCAGTTTTCAAAGCGACCAAACTCTTTACTTGTACAACGATGCATTACTCAAATGTTATTATATTGAGAGAAGATACTCAATTTAATAACGTTTAGATATTCATCGTCGTGTCAACTCGGAATACTGGTCTATAAAACGTATGTTCAAATAACTACACGCACTTAGTAGGCTTAATGATTTCAAAAGGCTTCATGTATTACTTTTTACTACTTTTGTGTTTGTGACATCAGCATTTTAATCTTGTCTTAGTGTAAGTTTAGAGTATTGTTACATTGTAGTCTAGTAAAAGAGAACTAAAGAAAATATTGTTAATGTCTCTTTTAGATGTTTTCTGTAAGTGTGTAGTGCAATAAATGTAAGTAAATGTGGTTGTCCTGCTCTGAATAAAATGTCTCTGTTTCTAAATAAAGGCCAAACACCTTGACTCCCAGAAGACCTCCACTACATGTGAAACTGTTCACTGGCCCACAGTATTTCGTCTGCTCTCTTCAATGACGTAGGCGTGCTTGATCATTGGTGCAGCAGTTCCATGTAGCGGACCAGGCATTCCCTAACGGCTTTTGGTGGATTCCTGTCCAGACATCCATGTCTATCTTCCTTCATGCTTTACCACCCTGACTCTAGAACATCACCTTTCCCCAGTAACCAGTAACTTTAATCTGTCCCTGGCTGAACAGTTCTCTTGTGCATTCTCTATTCACCCAAAGCCATGCTGTTCTCTCTGCGGGAGTTGGTCCAGTGGCTGGGCTTTGCCACATTTGAGCTCTTCCTCCACCTGGGGGCTTTGCTGGCCTTCAGCGTGCTGGTAGCGCTGCGGGCAGACTTCTTTGCCCCCGGAATGAGCTGGTGGCTGGTATTCGTCCCTCTGTTCGCTGCCGACGGCCTCAGCACCTACTTCACCGCCATCGTGTCCATCCGGCTTTACCAGGAGAAGGAGAAAAGGCTGGCGGTGCTGAGGCTGTTATGGGTGCTGACGGTGCTCAGCCTCAAGCTGGTGTGTGAGGTGCTGCTGTGCCAGAAGCTGGCTGAGCAGGAGCAGGCGCGTGACCTGTGGTTTGGTCTCATCGTCTCGCCGCTCTTCATTCTCCTTCAGCTGCTGATGATCCGTGCCTGCCGCGTCAACTAAGGCCAGGGTTCGCTGTGAGGATGAGCGTGTGAGTCCATTATCAGCCATACAAGATACAGGCTCGTTAATGCTATGTTACTGTTTAATTGAACGGACTGTTTGGGAAGTCGTTATTGGACTTGATGACTGGTGAGAGGAGGGTCATGGGCTTCCATTCCATTTCTGGCCGTGTGTGGACAATGTGACTTTTTTGTTTTTTCCATGGTCTTTGTCTGCATGGCTCTCTGCTAAACACTGCTGCCTGTGTGGATGTAATGTATAATCATTTTATGTATGTATTCATGACAATTTTATCCTGCAATGTGTCATCTGATTCCCAGCTTGAAGTGTAATTCTAGGTGGGAACAATTAAGTTGTTGAATTGTATTTCTTTTGAATTGATTCGACTGTTGCCTGCTTTGTTGACAATTTACATTTCTTATTTTCTTTTTGGTACCGTTGTTGTACGTGTTGATTGTATATGTAAATAAACCTTGAACATTTTAGCTGGTTAAGGTCATAATGTAATATTCTTGATAAAAAAACTGACATGTGAATTTAATGCAATATTTTGTGATTTTGCTTAATTCTCAAGACAATGTATTGTAGCTTTTTGTTCTTTGCTCTTAATACGTGATGATGATGTTTGGCCACTAGGCGTTGCTGTTGTACAGACGATGGTTGTGTGACCCTTGAAGTTAGAAGAACAGTTCTCAAGAGAGTGAATCTTATAAGGAAATATAATTATAACTAAAATTACCCTATAACTTTGCAGGAGCTTCATTTTGAAAAATGTTATATATTTTTTGTGTCCATCAAGCACTTATCTACATTTTATTTTCCAATAATGTTGACAACTGGATAATTTACTCATCGTCTCACAACATTTAAAGTTTTCCTTGAAAAACGTGTGAAAATTATAGTTGGCATAGCTTGCCCAAATGGGTTATATTCTACTGTATACCAGCATTTTCTCTGCTGCCACGGAAACAGCAAAACCTATATTTCAGTTTGTTACATCTTTCGTGACGTTCGTATGAGTCAACCAAAAAACAACCTGTTTATTGTTTTACAAATAGTGCATCTTATAAAACAGGTGAATGCTTCAAAACGTGCATTCAAAACGTATATAATATGGTATTTGGAATGTTCATCCTGTCCGCATTTAAAGCGCACACTTTTTTATCACCAACTGTAATATGATTGAAGCCGAAACCATCATTGATCAATTACAAAAATATTATTTTGAACATGAATTCTTGTTTAATATCCAGGTTTCTGCACGTGTGTATCACGTTCTGTAGATTATTTTCTATATACTTTCAGTAGTCTGTGAATTCGGTTCTCCATTTTTGATGGAGATAACATGACTGAGATCTACCAGAGTTAGATCTCTGGCTGTCCACTCTTTAGTCGTCATTCCCAAGCGTTTGACAGCTGGCAAATTGAGTCCTGCTATAAACTATGTCAGACAAATGTTTGACAGGATCCAACTGACTGTCGGTCGACTTACTAACATCCAACAGCTTGCATCATAAATAACAACTGATTAATATTTGTAGATCTGTCTGTCACAAATTACCCATGATTGTTTAATATTCAGCCTATCCAATTACACCGGATCCTGCTGCGGCGTCGTAATAATTCTATATTTTAATGTCACTGGACACGAGCAGAACCATCAGTATTCTCGACTAGCAAAGGGCAGAGAAACGTTGGACCTGCAGCCACTCCTTTTTTTATGGGTTTTGGTCATTGCTCTCGTCCCATACATCTGTCCCTTTCTGTCTCTCGGCACAGCCTACAAACAAAACATTATTTCCTTATAGGGTGAATTTTTACAGGAGGTACTATCGTACCTCTTCCGTGTTTGTAGTTAAAGTGGCTCATTATGAGTAACCACTTGTAGTTATAGTGGGGTGATACATGTTTGATGAGGACCTGTAGTAATTTCTGTCTTGTACTCAGAATAGACTCGCTAATGCGTTTCCTAATGTATGTATCTCAGCTGAGCCATTTGTCTAGTGGTATCATCAGCTTTCCTGCTCAATAGATACGGGTAGCTCTTTTACCTCTTCATGAGTCACTATTCCATAAGGCGCTTTACTACACCTTCCTCTTATACTATAGTGTGCCCCGATCCCTGGGAAAATGAATAGAGAGGTGAATTCCACCTTTGAACATGGAGTTAATTTGACACAAAATTATTTCAAAGAAAGCTATATTTTTAACTACAAATCCTTCATCTTACTTTTGTTTGCTTGATCGTGTCTGCTCAAGCTGGAGATTCA
This sequence comes from Novumbra hubbsi, assembly GCA_016801125.1. NCBI lineage: Eukaryota > Metazoa > Chordata > Actinopteri > Esociformes > Umbridae > Novumbra > Novumbra hubbsi. The sequence goes on from JACXGK010000741.1 coordinate 49,406, forward strand.
CATGTTGATAGTAACCAGTTGATCTATTTTATTGTTTTCTCTTTCTTTACTCTTAAATCTCTTACTCTGTTTTCCCCTACATATTTTCCACCAGCATGTGTGGTGGGAGATATGCAGTCATGTTTGTAGTTGTAATGAACTGTGGAAGACTAGGCTGTAAACATGTCTTCTTGCTTATTGTTGGCCTCATCTAATTGAAACTCCACAGACTGTACTTTTTAGTGAAGACAAGTATGTTGGGGTTGTAGTTTCTGTTTTATTAACGTGACATCAAACATGACAACTGATTGGCAACAGTTTCATGGCTCCTCGCCCGTACATACAAAGGCAATAATTGAAAGGATTACAATTCAAATATATCATGTATACATTTTGACATGAAGATCTACAAATAATAATGAGTCGTTATTTATGAGAACGTTTCAGTTGCAGTCTCCTGTGACTTTTCAAAATCCACCCCATTCATGTCATCTTTTAAAATCTTGGTAGCCTACGTCCATCTATAAATCATAATTTAAAATTAAATACACGTTATTTTATTGAGCGAACGATAACGGGTTTCAAGAAGGAAATAACATATTGACTGAAAGGGTTAAACAGCCGAAAGGGGCTGAGCGCTGTTTCTTGACTGACAGTTCCTCCCTCGTTACTCAACAATGGAAAGAGGAGGGATTTCCTCTGCTTAATGGTGATCTATCTGGAAAAGGGGGTGTATTCTAAATCGACATGACCAAATGGGGTTGCTTCTTGGGCGTAGTTGTGTAGACTGAAGGATGACGTTGTAGGTTTACAGGTGCGGAGGGCGGGCCAGGAGTAGCAAGCAGAAGATCGGCTTAGGAGGGAGGGAGGAGGAAGAACGTAAAAAGACAGAAAGGGACCCTGGGGATGAATGTATGTATGCGATAATCGGCGCTGCAGGTACAGCGACAGACAAGTGGATACAGATTTCCGTCCCAGACGGGGAACGCCATCTCCCAACCCCTGGAGAATTTCTATTTCTTCCCACAATGTCTGGTGGAGGAGAAGTTCGTGTACTCCGACAGGAGGCTGGGCAGGAGAGCCCAATGATGCCGGCCTGGAAACGAGAGATTCTCGAACGGAGGAAAGCAAAGGGCGGCGGGTCTGGAGCAGGTGCAGCAGAGCCTTGCTCTAGCGCGAGCTCGTCGCGGGTTAATGGCGAAGTAACGGGAAATAACAGCGCCTCCAACAAAGACAATGGGATCAACGCTAATTCAGGACGTAACTACACCATCACTCCGGCGAGCCTGCACTTCACAAGCAAGCGTGGCAGCTCCCCCACCTCCCCAGAGCTCTCGCCGGTGAAAACAAACAAAGACCCCTGGACTGCCACCGACCCTTATGACTTAGAAAAAACGGTAAGGGATAACGAGGGACATGAAAGCCTGGTTCTGCAGGACAGTCTAGGGCCGTTACAGGAAAACCTGTTCATAAAACTGGAGAAGCAGCGAAAGAAACGACAGGACAGGGAGAGTTCCACTCGTCCTGTTCAACACATATTGGAATTGTATGGCAGTGTTCCTGGAATTCGGACTATACGCGCTGAGAATATCATTATCATAGAATCCGATCCGGATTACTTCTCGGAGACCAGTGGAATTAAAAGCGGGTCTTATTTGCAGCAGAATGGGGTGAGCAGTTACAGCTCGCTCAGCGACCTCTTGGACCGGAGAGGCAGTGGGGTTACAGAGATACGGGCTAAGGAGGTGGTAATTTATGACACCGCATTAAGCCGGAGTGAGGAGAACTTGAGCACTCTGGGTCGTCCTGGTCACGAGGGTGCATTTGAGACCGGAGAGGGTCAGGGCAGGGTAAGCCGCATGCTGCAGAAATTCGACAGCAACTATGGAAAACTGCAACTAAAGTCTCGCAGCACAGAGAACCTGCTGGACTTGGAGGCCAGTTCGAGCAGGCCGAGACAACGACCCAAGGCTCAACCTGATCTGGTGCCAAGATCCAACGCATGCGCACAGCCCAGCTCACCCATCCGAACCCTAAGCAACACACAGTTGTCACCCTCAGTCTTCCAGAGATCCCAGTCTTCCAAAACAAAGCCACAGCTTTGTGAACCTGACAGCACCCCGTGCTCTGACAGACCCCCCCAGTCAGTGTCTTCCTATCGCAAGCGTTTTGAGGTGAGTGGGGGTTTCAGTGTGGGGGCCAGTCCCAGAGAAGAGACAGCGGGGGCCCTGGCCAAGCCTTTCAGAGAGAGAGACTGGGATGGCACCGAGGTGCCCCCCAAACCCAAGGTGCCATGCTCTCCGGATACCCGCAGTGTCGGTGTCGAGTCCCCCGCCAGTCCCACCAAACCGCCCGTGTCTCCCCCTTCACCTGGATTTGAGATCCGGCCCTCGCCCCAGCCTGACCTCTCGTTGCTGCCCGCTGGGGACGTCCAGGCCCGGGCCCTTGCCAACCTTCGCCTCCAGTCCCGCAAATCGTTCACTGTCATCCCCAAACGCCATGAAATCGCCGCCTCAGCAGGCAGCACGTGCCCGCCCAGCCCCGTCAAGTCTCCTCCCTCCCAGAGAGTGGCAGAAATCCCCATCCTAGGAGTGCCAACATCTATCACCCCTCCACCCGCTCCAGCTGCCCCCATAAGGAAAGAAAAGGAATGGGAGGAGGTGAGTGTAGCCAGGCTAACCCAACCAGACCCTCCGCCCCCCGAGCCGACCCCTCCTTCCCCCATGCCCTCTGTCCAGTCTCCTTTCCCGGAGGAGCCCCCTGGCGACCTACCGGTCACCAACATAGATGACGTCGACGTGGACCCCTCTCAGCCCGTCAGCCCCAGCCCCACTCCTGCGGTCCAGAGGCGGAAGGGGAACACCTTCACCGTGGTACCGAAACGAAAGTGCGAGCCGCAGCCTGGCTCCCCTGAGCCCCAGGAGCCCTCGGCACCACCCACACCACCCCAGGCCCCCTATGCCCAGCTGGGCTCCCTGCTGAAAAAGCGTTACCCTGCGGCGGAAGACATCCAGGTCGTCGGGGGTTACCAGTCCCTGGGACGCTCCTGTCTCACGAAGACGGGCTCCGCTGGCAAGAAGGTGAGACATGATGCCTGAGAGGATGTCAACAGATCGCCTTTTACCGCTGATAATGTAACCGTTATTTTTCTATTCCTGCTTCGTTTTAGAGTTACTAGTTCAGTTTCTACATTTCCAGTGGTTTTCTGTCACTCATTACACGTTCTCTGCTAGGTTGTAATGTATAGGTGTGCATTTGCATTTTGCTATGCTTTTGTTATTCATTTCCTTGTGCTGGTTTAGTCCGAGACACCCACCCCTCTAAGTGATGGGACTGAATTGGCCATCTAAGTAGGCCTGGATTACATACATGTTCATAGAAGGCCTGCTGTGAATAACCCCCTTTTGGTCCTACAGAACCAAGGGAAAAAACAATGTTACTCTGGTCTCAGTTGTGAATGATATCGTTTTTAGCATTTAGTTCAACCTGCAAAAAGCTGGTTCAGTTGCTGTGACTTTACGCAAGTGGCTTAATTCTAATTGCCCCTGTAAATAACTTTGGGTAGAGGGTCTTCGAAATAAATAAAATCCATATCATTATTTAATTGAAGATATCTGTATCTGCATTTCCCTGAGATCTAGGCTATATATTTAGCAATGCAGCACTGTCTCTGTCATAACCTAATCCTCCACCAGTCTCATGGCCCTTTCAACCACAGCCCCAGTCACCCCCAGCAAGCAGTGTGTGTGTGTGTGTGTCACTGTGCTTGTCCCTGGCCAGAGGACAGAGAACACAGGCAGTAACGAGGCCAGGCCCCTCAGAAGCATTCAGTGTTTTTGTCCCGGGAACGCTATTAAATTCATTAGGAACGCTATGTTTGAGCTCACCAAATTCCTCCGCCTTTGTTGTTTGTGCATGCATGATTCTCCTCTCTTCCATAATTTTACACGGGCCAAGGTTCTTTTGGTTTTTACTATGGCAGGGCCACAATTACAAAAGCATCAAGGTTAGACTTGGGTAGGCCTATGTCATTTTCCTGAAATGTCTTGGCTATGGTTCTGTTTGAGACTAGACTGGCTGAGTTTAGTTGACTTTTCAGTAGACTTTTCAGCAACTGGGTTGGGTTTTTTGATGAACTGAGCTTGTCATATGCAACGTTTTTCAAAGGCATGAATCTGACTAGAATCTTCAACCGTGTATTGGGCACTTATGATTCTGAAAACAACTTCTGCTTCCTTACTCATTGGCCATGGTTTCTTGTTTGTGATATTTATTTTTCTGGTATTTTGACCCAGAATGGTGGAGTAAAACCTCATTTCTCTCAGGTCATTTTGATTCCCTGAAATACTAATTCACATGTATAGGTCCCTGTGTTCACTGAGTTTCTTAATCAAGATTGTCCTTTGCTCCTTCACTGTTTGCTTGTGATCTTCAAGGAGGGATAGCTGGATATATATAGGTCAGGTGGAGCACTTGTGCTGCACAAGCCATGATTTGCATAAGGCAAAATCTTGGAAGGACTTCAAGTATCATGCATGCCTAAATGTAATGTATTATGTGGTTGGCCTACATTCACCCTGGAATGATAAAAGATGTCACAAAATGTGTAATAACATGGTTTATATAGCATATATATATATATATATATATACTCAGAATACTTTTGCTTCCTTGAGAACATCTTTTAGTGTATATCTCTATTGTGATGTCCTGGTTACTTCTTTAAGTCATGTTAGAGTTTATTTCTGAATTAAGATTGATCTTGAGCAGGAATAGCTAGGACGGACCAGGGTGGAGTTGTTTTTTGTAGGTTTGTGACTAGTTATTACAGGAAACCATAGACAACCCATGTCTTTGTGACAGAAGGACCAGAGACCCATCCTGCTATTTGTGTTCTTCCTGCGTGTGTTTGCTTAGAGTGAAGCATCCAGACTCCGCTGAAGATTTCTTCATGTTTATGATTTAAAGATTTGGTACCTGTAAGAGAAATGCCTGTTCATTCAAGAATACAAAAAATTCAACAAATACTTAATTCATCTTTAATTAACCCTAAATTGTAAAATAGCCTGTGTTTATAATACCCCCACTTGAAACCGCGAAAGCACACTCCTGGTTATATCATTGACTGGTGACGTTCTGGTCAGGTGGATTCCATAATCTTTGTCTCTTCAAACATACTTCCTTCTCATCATGAAAAAGCCTAAACCTATTTTAAAAACATTCAGCAGATAACAGAAAGCTTAAACTCTTTATTTAATCACCAGGAACTGAGTGGAACAAACTGAAATGTTCAACTGGCTGTGCATTCGTAAATGCAGTTTGTATGTCAGGCTGATCCAGCAGCTGTCTCTCAGTTCTTTGTGAGTTACACTTCTGCTGGGGTTATAGGGCCTGTTATCCAGTGATGGGACTTTGATGATTTTGGTTTTTGAGCTACTGTAGTTTGGACCAGACTTTTAAACTGTCAGGTTGGCTGGTTGGCTGATACAACAACAAAAAATCTAATCATATACATAGACAATCTAGACACAATTAAAAAAAAAAGGTCAAGATCAGAATTGTACTACTGTATTTTAAAGAGGTTGTCGCAGAATAACAAACAATGTGAAGCTGCAAAATCTCAATTTGAATCCCGGCAGCAGTCGTAGTTTACAAACTGAAATTACTCTGTCTGATATTTGAAGAAATGTCCCTTTTACTTGGTTGGAAAATGTCATCCGTCGAGGTTGATGAAAATATCCAGACCTGAATAAGCACCATGTCTGTCACACAGGAAGGGCAGTCAAAGGACAAACGCCTGGTCTCACTGTGTGCTGCAGGTGTTAAAGTCCATTGTGTGTAATTATTCCCTACATTCCCCAACCCTCATCATCAAACCATCTGTAACCACACCCTTCCTTGCCTCGCCTTGCTGACCTCACTTCCGTGTTCTCTGTTCTTGTCTGTCTACGTTATGTGTGTTTGGGTTTGGCATGTTCCTTCCTCAATGCAGTTTAGCCACTGTCTCAGCGTCTTTGAAACATTCATCCGGACTGACATGCCCATTGTCACATCCTTCTGTAGGTCTTCGTATCTCTTCTGTGTCTTCTGCAACAACATAGACCTGAGTGTTTCCCTCTGACCTGTTTCGAGGGGTAAATATCCTGTTGGTTTTGGGGCTGGAGCGTAGTTAGACCTCGTTTGCAACACATCAGCTTGTGACAACAGGCAGGTCCAGTAAGTGTCCCCGGCTGTTTGGTTCTGATCGAGGATAGGAAAGGGACCGTTTCAACTGGGGCCGTGCCAGGTGATGATGGCAGACCAGACACTACACTGGAAGGAGAGAACAGCTTTAAGGACACAATTGATGCAGGGTGGTTTCAGAGGTGTGTGGAGAGGTCATGTGATGGAAAATGGCCTATTAATATCACCATCTCTCAGTGCGGTTGTAAAACGTTGTGTAGGCCTCCACAGCGCAACACTATGGGAGGTTTCATTGTCTATTTATATATAAACAAATTGTATTTAAATTTTCCTCAAGCTCCGATGTGCCTGTCATCTGCAACAACCACACGTAGAAGATATTTTTCACTGATCTGCTTTGCGTAGGTGGTAACTGGTGACATGGTTTGCTGTGGGTTGTCGATTCTGCTCTGTTGCTGCGTGGGGGCCGTGTCTGAGTTTGGGTTTCATTCTCTCTCTCACACTGTCATAGTTCTCCACTTTCTTACCATATAGAACTGGATCTGTGTGTCAATTAGCATATCTGCCTCTCTCTCTTAGGCCTACACAGCCTGCTTCACTTCCGTTCTCCCATTTCTCTCACTCCCTCACATATATCCATGGCGCCTGTCGCCCCAGCAACACAAGCAGCAGCCATTCTATCCTGCCATTAGGATTCCAGAATGAAGAAGAGTTCCATGCTCGTGTTTTCTAACTGACTCCACTGTTTTATTCCACTCCGCTTGGACATTGAGTCAAAAGTAATAGATCATTAATACATAGACATATCGTGGCATTTCATTTGTTTTAGGGATGAGTTTCTGGGCTCAGCATCTGGTTATTCTTCATTTGACAGATCTCACCGGTACACATTACTCAGATTCTCCATTGGACTGTATCTAAGAGACGGCTCACAATGTTGCAAACAAACACTTGACCTGATATCTCTGTCTGACTCACTCAGTTCAGCTTCATAACTCTGTAATCCTTCGCTGATTGCATGAAGAGTAACACCTTACCGGCCCAACAGGTGTATACACACACACACACACACACACACACACATAGCCAAACGCCTACCAAGGGCACGCTCTGTAGGAGTGACTCACCTGACGTGCTATGTAAACATGGATGTAACATGCTGTCTCTCCCACCCCCCCCCTCCCCTCTCACGGCCATATGATCGGTAAGAGACTGTGCCCACGTGTGTGACCCTGTGGAAGGAGTCTTCACCCGTTGCTGCTGGGTTCTACTGCTATTTCGGAAGAGCTGCAACCGCTCTGATGCTTGCGAAACATTAGCATTTCTACATTCCGGTCGGCTTCGGTGGAATATCTCCAATCTTCCGAAGTGACGGCGTTCATGGTCGTGGCTCCTCCAGTCTAGTAGCATTCTATTATTAACTGGCTGGCAGGAGATTAGCTTTAATCAGGCATCAGCTCTTTGTGGCCCACACCTCCATGACAACATTACCAAGACTCTCCCTCCCTCCCTCCCCCCCTCCCTCTCCTACTATAACAACACACGGCCATGGGACAGGAATGCACACATGCACATATACACAAGACAACGCACTGTGTGTGTGTGTGTGTGGTTTTGTTTCACAGGTTTAATTAGGACCAAAGGTCTTCACTGGGATCGTAAACCATTAAAACGTGCCCTTATTGGGGACCATTTGTCTAAAGGACGTATGGCCACTCGAAAAATGGTTTAGGGTCAAACTTATGTGTTTGTAAATGGTTGCGGAGCATGGATTTGGAACATTTTCTTATGGTCCCTGCCTTGATGTAAGTGAAAGGCTGTGTGTGAGTGTCATTCCGTCTCTTATTCAGTGGACACCATGCCTGTACCCCCAACTGAACTAGAACACTGCACGCTGGGTGGAATAGTTCAGTCCGGGCTTGATTGCCATCTCGCCTATTTGCAGAGGCACATTCATACAGACCTCTGGTTTGGGTTTCCCCCTCCTTTGTCAGGGTGTACACCACACACCACAGGAAGAAATCAGGCTCAACCAACAGCAATAGTGCTCAGATGTGCCACTCATTTCTGTTTCATTGTGTCAATTACTGGAATTACAGGGAGTACTCAGACAATCCGGTTCTGTGGTATCTGTTCTGCTTAAGTGTCCAGTTGTGAATGGGAGGAGCCTGGGGCCCTGAATCCGCCCTCTGTTGGCCTGTCTCAGTGTCCCGGAGAGTGGAGCAATCACTTCCTAGTTAGAATCCAGGCCTTCATAGACACGGGTTGACAAGCAGGGCAGGGGTGGGCCCAAGTCTCAGCCCGGATCCACACACAGAGGAAGTCAAGCCAGCGGCTTGTCTGGTTGATAGACACACTCCTCTGGCATGGAGATGGACTCCTGACGCAGGGTTTAGGTCACGTGGTGGAGTCTTCTTGGGGATTGTGTTGACTGAGTGAAAGGTTACTGCACTTTCAGTAATATGTTTGTAGAATGAAACAGGAATTGACTTTTGTGCCCCGAAATAGTATTTTTTCTCCCCGTTTAGTACTAGTCACTGAAAGGCCCCCCCTGTCACTGAGAATCAGCTATGCCCAGCTCAACCCAGCACAAAGTGACTTTGACAGGATTTAAAAACAAACTCGGGCTTCAGAAAAAGCTGTTAGAGGAGTATGTGGTTGTACCTATAATTGTAGTGCCTTGGTCTAGTAGAGTCCTCTTTCCCTTCACATAAGTCACATGTGATGAGCAGAAAATGCGCCACAAGTGAAAATGAAAGCCTTTTCTAAATCAGCAATGACCTCTTATGCAGCAAGCTTCAAAGCATCTGGATTTATCAAAGTATACAGTATCATCAAGGCTGAAATCAGAAAATCAGAGAATGTATAGAGTTAGTGGAGGGAGGATAAATTACCAGCCTATTCTCATTTTGATTAGACTTGATTAGACCATTGATCTAAGAGAGGCCTGAGCTCATTTTCGATTGGAATTTCATCTAGCAGAGAATATTTCAAATCTTTTATGATAGCATTAACACAATGCTTTTCCAAAGATGCCTGCATGTTTAGATTTCTCTGGTAGCCCAGGGACTTTGTTTATGTCTGGACATCCAGAATCTTTAGGCCAGACTGGAGCTGGGCTAGGGGCTTAGGCTGGGCCTTGTGATGAGGATTAGGGCAGATTTAGAGCAGGGCCTCCTGGGGGAAACATAGTCGAGAGGTGAGTGGTACATCAGAGCCTCATGGCCGACAGCAGCTGACCCCTGAGAGACCATTCGGTGTGTTTGGTATGTCTAACTGTCACAGCTTTTAAAGTGATGTTTAGCGTAAGCCTTAAGACAGGGTTATGAGGTTGACAGTCATGTTCCCAAACATGTAGCAACAAAGTCACACAAGGAAATAAAACCCACAGGTCATTCTCAGGTCTTATAAACAACAAGTTCCTTTATGTTACCCCAATAAAGATAATGGGCTTGTGCAAGCTACTAAGTTCAGTTTGGGTGACAGACTGTAATGCAGTCAAAGGCCAGCCGGAAAACACGATAAGACAATTTGCATTTAATGATGCTGTGATGAGGAAACCTAATGCCCTGTTAATGTTTCTATGTGATTCTGTAATCCCCTGTAGGGGATTCATGTACAATAAAGTGGTGGTCAGAAGTTTCAAATCTTTTATGCCAATAGTAGTACCATCATAGTTAACTGGTGCTGCAGTTTACATTCGGAAACTGCATATTGTGGCAATTATAGCTAGCAGAAGTCTCAAGCATGAGGTTAGCCTTATGATTTCTACAGTACTTGAGGCTTTGTACAATAATTAAACCAGAGGCCATTTTCCGCCTAGCACGTGTTGTAATTGAAAGTGCTGAACTGACCTAGATAAATTACATTTACTTCATAACACTCATTAAGAAAATCACAGCATACAACCTTCCTAGCATTTTACCACTTTGTCGCCTGTCCAGTCATGGATTCCTTCTGTTTCTCCTCTTTCAGCTGAAGATCTCGTTCAACGAGTTGAGCCTCCAGAGCACATACGAGTACCCCTCAGAGAGCAGCGCGTGGGACAGCGGAGAGGAGGAGGAGGAGGAGGAGGAGGGGAAAGGAGGAAGGGAGGAGCACGATCAGCCTAGCATGGTGGGGCGCATTCACATCCCTCGTCCAAGCTACACCAGCTCCTCTAGTCACGCCAGCAACAGCACTGGTGAGTGGGGGAGGACCGGGAACAAGGGACGAACAGAACCAAAGGGAACTGGGGAAATGTGAAAAGGGCCAACATTTAAAATGAACAAAACTGGACTGACTAAATGAAACCTAATCTAGTGGTAACTAGTGGACAAGTGGATAAGGATTTGCCCAAGTTGTTTGTAATGTGGAAATGGCTGAATAGCGGTTGGGATTGACCCCGGCAACTGGTAACCACGTAGCATGGGAGACCTCTGCTGGTTGCTTTTAGCATTGACTCTACTGGCGGAGATCAGTTGAGCAGACAAGAACAATCTTTTGGTAACTGTTGTTTGTGTGTAGAGTGAAGCCAAGCTAAATGAATGACAAATGTTGAGGTAATGCATATGTGCTTGCAACAAAATTATGAATAACCAATGTGCCCTTCTGTTTTCAGATCTGTCCAGCTATATTCCCAAGCACACTGTGGACTTCAACACCTGGCAGGAACATAAGCTTGATGACCCTGTGTACCATGGGGACATCAATTCCCAGCACACACAGATATCAGAGGAAGTTATGGTGTGTAAGCTTTTTAGTTTGTGACACATTCATGTATTAACCACCACTTGTGTGGGGCTATATTAGAATAATGGGACAACACTTGATTTACTAATGGAACCATTGATTTAGCTCCACTGACTGTGCTCTTTATTTCCTGTCTTTCATAGCTCACCCCAGCAGACACCACCTCCCTGTCAGACTTCAGCAGTGAACCTGCTCTGTACTTCTGACCAGCCTGGACCAAACATGAACAACCCGGCCCAGACCAGACTCAATGCCAGAGCCCGTTGTGACTTAACAGAACTGGACCTCATGTCACACACAAACACAATCAAGCAGTCCTTTTTTTACACGCTTTTTAGTTTGACAACCTACTAACCAACCGCCCACCACAGAACCCAAGCAGCTGGACTGTCATCACTTGTAAAGTTGATGTCCTCCCCTAACCCATCCATCTTTTCCTTTCACTGACAGACATTGAGCAGTGAAATAAACACCAGATCTGACAGACTGAATTTGATTGTTAAAAGAAATCTGAGCTTTGAAAAGGACTTTCCTATTCGGTTCTCCAGGTGTACAATCTCGGGGAGAAGCCAATATGGCTTCCCTCTGTCTGCCTTGATGTCTCTGTGTCTCCATCGACGATGTCATATTATACATCATGTGTATTTATGCTGTCTGTGTTCTATGGTCCATGTGTCCTTGTAAAGGTGATGTATGTATTGGTGGATCACCTTTTAATAATAAGTGACCAAATTCCTTCAAAACAAGGATGCCATTAGTGCCCCTCCCTGTAATGATGGAGAGGCTCAGTGTTATCGTGTCCTGGAGTCCCAAAATGTAGGCCGAGGTCTCCACACAGGGAACAGCAGACTTAAGGAAAATATTAACGGAAAATGTAAGTAGTGAAAGGGTGCCACAATCCTAGTTCTGTGTGTTGTTTTTGTATTTGCATGTTCTGATTCCTACTGACTTGGTCCTGCTTTACTGTGTATGCCTATAGTTTTTGTGTTTACAGACAACAGTGCTGTATTGGAGACTTTGCCTGAAGGGTCTAAGAGCATGCAAATGTCAACACTTCTAATGCTCTTTAGACCTGCTCAGCTTAGTGTTGTCAACATCAAAGGTCTGTGATGTACTGCTAATAAGATTGCCTTGGCAGCTTATGAACATTTGATCATTTGAAAATGTTCTATTAGAAACGTAAAGATGCATTCTGTGACTTTTGGCCACTGGTTGTAAAAACGTCTTTGACTGAAAATTGTATAGTATGTATGTGCCGTTATGTCATCAAAACCACTCCCTTTCAGACGTGGAATGGCATGGGTAACTAACGTTGTATAGTGATCGTACTTAAACATTATGCACATATAAAACAATATTTTACAAATGTTGCACAAAATGTTAAGTTCTAAAGTCTCGAATGCATCTTTAATATCACAGGCATAGTATAGAGTACACATGCCTTGATGTAGCCTGGACTGAAATACTATTAGAACAATTGCCCATTTTTGTCTATATTTGAACACATACAAGTGGTAAAGATAAAATCAGTCAAAAACTGTAATATTAAGTGAAGTCATTCACCAGCATGTGTTCCTGAAAGGTTGGGTTTCCTTCCCTCAAAGTTCAAGTTTGCTCCTGTCATGTTTGACCATGTCTATTGTATGGATCAGACTGCTGGCATAGACAGGGTGGCGATCATCTAGGCCATATACCTGTTTCCTTTAACATGGATCAGACTGAATACTTTCTGACCTTTATAGCCAGACCTCATAAACTTTGACATTCCACAGTGAGCCGGCCCATAGTAACTGTAATGAAAAAATTTGATTCTATTGTGTGTGTGCGTGCGTGCGTGAGGCCAGTGCTGCAAGAAATCCAATATTTTTTTCTCAAAGGATAATTTGTTTTTCTAATAATTTTACTCATAATGCCAATCGACTCTTGCTGGGGCGGCCACCAATCACATGATCATCATTCTTTAATGTACTTCGGCCAGTATTGATGTACAGTTTCTATATGTTTTCATAAGAGTCATTTATTACTTGCATCTTTCATTGCTTACGGGAAGGATAGGACTGGCAATTGGGAGGCATACAATGTTTCTCTATACTGTAACTATCATGATTAGAGAGACTTGGATTGTTTTATGTAAGATTTTATCTAAATTTGCACTGTCATTGTATTAGCTGTTTTGCACTTCATAAGAAACACAGGCAAGATGATGAAGGGTGCTCATCAATCTCTTATTTGGTAGATGAGAAACAAAAGATGGGTGAAGATGAAGCATACACTGCCCAATAACACCATGATTGTAAAATCTTGCCACAACGATATAATGCTTTTCATTACCCAGAGAATGAGCACTGGTTTGTGTCCGCTGTGGATTCATTCCACGCCGCAGACAAAGGCCACCTGCTAAAAGCGGTCTTTAAGGACCAACTGCCTAAGGGGGAAAACAGCTCCTCATGGGAATGGTGGACTTTTAATTGTGGCTTTCATG
>JACXGK010000741.1:62880-91859 GCA_016801125.1 Novumbra hubbsi
CCCCCCCCCCCCCCCCCCCCCCATTTGTCTATTAATCTCCAGCATCAAAGAGATGTGTTTACTGTACAATTTGTACTCGTTAATGATTTGCAGAAAGAAAAAAAGATGTCAGACCTGTACAAACAAAAGCTCAATAAATAGATGACATTTAGAACAGCATGAAATGTTTCTGAGTGTCTGACTTCACTCCATCTCTCAAGTGAATGCAGGATCTCTCATCCTGACTTACCTGAACTTCACCCAAGTTTTTTTTGTGGGGGGTATTTATTTACCAGCTGATAGAACGTATCTACCTATTCCAGCATTGAGTTACTTATTAGGGATTTACATATCAAATGCACGTGTTAAAATTTTGAAAGACAACATACAAACCACAAAGGGAATTACATAGGAGCCTACACTGCCACTTAAATAAGGAAATGAAAAGTCAATCTTCACAAAACGTTTATTAAAATATTTAAATTCATATAAAACGCACATGCCAGTAATGAGCGGAATTAGAGAAAGTATATTACATACACACAAATATATTACAAACAGTCCACAGTTCTAGATGAGACGGTAAGGGGAGGTCGTTTAGACGTCAGTGGTCTTTCGCTCTGGGTTCCGTGGCTTTGCCAAGATTTCCTGCTTCCTTCTTTAGTACACTCAGTAATGTCTGAGAACTCTCCAGAATCTGAAGAGTAAGATAAGAAACAACATAATGAAATATCATACAGACCAATGGAAACAAGGTGATGACAAGATGCTGTGCAACAATTTGAAAGGTTGTGACCTTGAGCGCTCAGTTTTTTTTTTAATTAAAACTCACAGGTCATTATTTTCTCTGAAATTAGGGTCTTAGTTACACCAAGGGTTAGGGTTAGTTGTATATACAGACAACAGGGAGAACATATGCTGCCTAGAATGTTAGAAAATTAGTTTGCCTGAGAATGTTGAATTTTCTTTTTATGTATTCTTTTTTGGTCATATTGACCCACATATAGCAAAACTTCAAATCTTTTGGTACAGTAAATGTAAGATTATACTGTACTTCTAGCAAAACTACAAGCATGAATGCCCAGATGACATCTGCAGATTTTTTTTTTAATTAAATAAAATATTTGTTTCTACATGATTGTTCGGAGTGCCTGAGACATTCCTCATATAAAGGTCCTTGCTGATCGGTCTATTGGTTTGCATTGACTTGTTGTCCCCTCATGCTGGCTTTAGCCGGTTACAGTACTAGAGATTCCAGGCTTGTTCGGAAAAATGAGAAGACAAGTCGTGTTCTTGTTTAAATTCAGGCTTATAAAACACGAGGGAAGAAGCTACACAAGCGACCCTTTCAAGCAAAAAAAGAAATCAGACAGACACACGAACCCGGTGCTCACCTTCATGTAGGCGGTTTCCGTCTCTGCGATGGTGCGGTCAAAGTCTGCGCGGGCGGCAAGTCTCCGGGCCAGGCTCTCGTTGACGCGGCTCAGCTTCTCGGTGAGGACACGGACATCATGTTGCAGACGACACTTCTCCTCCTCCTCCAGCTGGATCTGACGGTTCAGCTCATCCCTCTTAAAACACAGCTCCTCGATGCCTGGGGAGGAATAAACGACGCTGCTTTGGGAATACCCATGTGGTGTAAATGGGACATTTCTTCGTATTACAAAACGGAAATATGAACCTTAAAGCTCAGTTGTAATCAATTAGCCTTAAATTGCCCTCCACCAATCAAAGCTTTTAAAAAAGCTAAGGGGCTAGGTTTGGGACAGAGATCAGGGGATGTCCCTTCATACTGGCTGCCAAGCAAGTCGGGGACTAATCAGAGAAGCTACAAAAAGGCCAATAAGAACATTGGAGGGTAGTCTTTTATGGCAAAAGACTACCCTCCAATGTTCTTATTGGCCTTTTTGTAGCTTCTCTGATTAGTCCCCGACTTGCTTGGCAGCCAGTATGAAGGGTAGTCTTTTATGGCAAAAACTGGTCAGTGTGTAAATGACAATATCACATCATTAAAAAGTAATTTAAAAAGTAATTAAAAAAGTAATTAAAAACATTGTCATAAAATACAAAAATAACTCACAGTTTAAGCTTGAGTTAAGCTATGGAATGAAAAGGTAAATGTAGACCCTGAAATAATTAGTAATGTACCCAATTGGCTGTAGTATGAGCAGGCATTGATAGACCCAACTACACAAGAAAAGTACATTATACAGATATCGTATTCTGAAGAGAAAACAATCGGCCAATACTCAAACAGAATTGTTAAACTTCCTGTTCGCGAGGCAACAACAGGAATATATTTTTCAATTAATTGGAAATAAATAATAATAAAGGAAGAGCAGGTGTCAGCTGGGGTCTCCCACACTGAACTGCCTTTTCCTGCTGAATCATCCCATTCCATCCTGTGTTGGATAAAGGAGGTTAGTGTGTGTGACAGGGAGTCAGTCCTACATTAATTAAATCCCACTGCCCAAGGACTCGTCTAAAGAGAACCCAACATCTTCACAGTTTCAAAAAGGCAATCCATCTAACCCGCTATATTACCCTCGCTTATATTTTAAAAGACAGTCAAAAACTATGAGACTGGTTGGGAATCAAGGATTTAACTGATCTTTCAGACAATGTACATTTTTGGTAATGGGGAGACGTTACAATTAAGGTTCTCATCACTATTCCAAATTCATTCAGGATTCGGGTTTATTTAGTTTTTCATTTCTTATTTAAAATAAGCGTCTTCAAGATGACACAGAACATCATTTGAAAATATTTACTATGTAGTCACACACTTGGAGTACTTGTGTGCTAGGTATATCAGATTCAAATTCTAGACTAGTGACTAAATATACACATACATATATTTGACTTATCGACCATAGACTTATTCACAAAGCCATTGTATCATACATTTAAACTAAATATAGTAGTAAGTCAAACCTAAATGTTCAGAGACAAGTTTAACTATTTTGAAATACAATGTAAAGAAGGCCTTGATTGTGCCTTATGTAATACCCCTTCCAACAAATTAATATCACAGATAGTTGTGTAGTCAATGACATGGGAAACGATAACATTGTCTGCATGTATACCTACACAGTATAGGGACTTATTCTGTTCCCATTGGAAAAAGTAAAAGATGAGGCTGAATTCAAAGCAGGGAATAGAACCATAATCTTTCTAGGTTCATTAGATTCACAGTCACCCGTGTCTACCTAGTAAACTACCGTACATAAGCTAGCTAGTTAACTGCTTTCCAAAACTGAACATGGAACATGAGTTCAATACTAAACAGTAAATAAATCGCAATTAAACCCGAAGAACAAATAAGATAAATTAAATAACGTGTAGCATACGAAGGCAAGTGGCAGAAATGCCTGTTTGCAACCTTATTTGTCTAGCACATATTAGCAAGTAAGCTATACAATCAGAAGAAAGTTTCTAACCATTGCTGGTGTATTAACTTGTGCTACTGTAGCCTTTTTTTTTTTAAATCAGACTTGTGTCAAAATAAATTAATTTAGCAGAACAATTGATGAACCTATAAGAAATGTCACAATCACTTACACTTAACAAGCTCATTATTGTAGGTTTGTAGCGCTGCTCCCTGTTGGGTCATGATGCGACTTCTTAGACAAAATCTAAAGCAAATTATTTGTTGTAGAGGAGTTTATTGCAACAGCCTTAGTCTTTGCCCAAAACAGCCACTCTGGCAAGTAACGTTAGTTAGATCTTGCAATAAAGATAAAGTTAATTTAGGAATAACTAGGCTACAACTACAGAGTTACAATTGAGTCGCTAACTTAGCTAGCTAACGTTAGTTGATTGGCTGTGTCTGCGCGGGCAAGAATACTGATGAACGCTATTAGTTTCCACGACAACTAAAAATACTGTCTAGTATACTTCCGCCACACATTTATAACTTCCTTAACCGTGTGTACGTCATTATTGTGCGCCAGTGGCTTCAGTGAGAGCGCGATCACTTCAAATGGCAATTACAATTTTAGATACATTTTTAGGTATTTTCTGAGCTGTACTACATACACTTTAATATGTGTAAACGATAGCTTTAGCACAGTCGACAACTCTGTCAATGTACAGTAAATCAAATGGTAATTTAGTTCAACCGGGATGATGATGGACTCCGCTGAGACACTTTTCTCAGTACCACAGGGTCTACCTTCTGCTTGGGACACTGTAACTGCAGCCCTGGTGAGTAGTCTAACTTGCCTACGCCACGGTACCTTGCGTTGTTAAAATGGCCTGGCTACACTGTATGTGAGAATTAGATACATTTAAGTACTGGGGTTGACTGGGCCTTAAGCTAACGTTATTATTCATTACACGTTAGCTAACCGTAACGCCAATGTCCATACACTATAAAGTCTGTATTATTTTAATAAGAACATAACCAATTTCCTCTGTCTGTAGGTGTCGCCAATGTCCAATGACGTCACCATGTCTGATGAATCTCTCTCCGAGGGGCTTATTCTCCTGTGCTCTAATGGCCTGAGTCAGTTTCTAGAGGGATGGCTAATGGAGACTCTGCAGGTGCGTCTGACCACTGCTATGGCCCCAGAGTTCTGGGCTGGACTTAAACAGCCAGAAAATGAGCTTGAAGAGAAGGACAGGGCCAGAATCCTACTCATGGCCTTCCGTACACTTTTGGACAGACTGGAACCTTTTCTAGGTGAGTTACAACATTCAGGTTACAGTTGATTGCATTCCTTTATTCTGGCCTTTTCATTGAACAGAATAATGTCATTGTGCCTAAATAAATCCTGCTTTCCACCTAGGAGGCTTGGAGAAGTTGGGTACCTGGCAGGATGAGGGTCGGGGAGGTCTGTGTGGCCCTGGAATTGGGGGTCTGCGAGAGAGGGCTTTTTCCATCATCAGGGCCATCCTGCTGTTCTCCCCCTCAGCTGCTCTCCAGGAGAGAATACTGGAGTTCTACAGCAGAACCTTCTCTGTGCACATGAGCCAGGAAGGGGAGGCAGGGGAGGCTGAAGAGGGTGGGGGGGGGCCTGAAGGAGGCATCTGTCAGGGCTGCACAGTCCCCACCCATCGGTGCTGGTGTCAAGAGGCCTTGGAGCAGCTGCAGGAGCTCAGCCACATACTGTGAGTGTGTCCCATATATCCCGCACAATTGCGATGACATTGTGCACTTTGCTTTGGCGTGTTATGAAATGTGTATTTGTGGCCGTGTGTAGGTTTTGCACAGGTGTCAAACTCATTCCATGGAAGGCCAGAACTCGGTGTCTGTTGCTTTTCTGTTCTCCATTTAACATGAATTCATTTTAAAGTTTTAATATTTAGCTCTGAACTCCCCACATCTGGTGGTCTTGGTCTTAGTTGGAAGAAGAAAACTGCCACCAGCAGACCATATGTTTTCCACTGTGTGTGCTAAGATGTGTTCCCTCCCCAAGGTCCAGGTTGCAGCTGTTGGAGCGGGTCAGCTCAGAGGCAGTGACATCCATCTTGCACAAGCTGATTGAGCAGCGGATGGAGCAGCACTGCAGGGGGGAGTACGAGAGCTCTTTCCTATTCGACTTCCAGGAGGTAGATTCAAGGGCCTGTCTGTGGGAGGAGCACCTCACATAGTATAGCGACACGACTTACTAACAACTTTTAGCTTGTCTTACTCCAAAGAATAGGTTCCTGACCCCATGACTACCCTATTTCCAGTTTGCCTAATACTTTTTTTCCTGAGAAATATAATTTGCCTGGTGAACTCGGTTCTTCAACCTAAAAGTGTCCTCTCAATGTGTTCTCTCTCCGTCTTCATCCAGTGGCTGGAGCTGGTGTTGGGCTGGCTAAGCAGGGTGTTTGCCAGTGAGGTCGTTGGAATGGGCACGACGACCAATGGCGCCAGCAGCGGGGTCGGAGTGACGGGCCAGCCGGCCAATGCTGTGCTGCAGCGCTGGAGGTGTCACATGCATCAGTTCTTCTGTAGGATCTACGTCAACATGAGGATCGAGGAACTCTTCAGCATCATAAGAGGTGAGTGGTTAGGAAACAGAGACGGAAGATCAGGAGCTGATTATGATACAGGCCATGAGAAGACTAAGTATACTTTTTTTTGATTGCCTCACAGGGAAGATGTTTGGTGTGGAGGGAATGAAATCTTTTCTTTACATTATTACACCTCACATGCTATGATTTGGTTGTAACCCGGACAGATTTCCCTGAGTCGAAGCCTGCCATTGAGGACCTCAAGTTCTGCTTAGAGAGAACCAATCAGAGGCAGCAACTCCTTACCTCCCTTAAGATGGCTTTTGAGACACGTCTGCTTCACCCAGGTCAGTGAACACGTGATGGGTTAGGAACACATTTGTAAAGGCTTAACCTGATGTTCTGGCTGTAGGGGGACATTGAGATAAATGATGTTGCTAGCAAATATCACCTGGAGATTAATACCAAGTTGTGATTATTTTACCTAAAATTCATATAGGATTTTTGTGTACTGGATATTAGTAGATTGTTGACTCCAAGTCATACTAAATCAGTTTTCTCAATTACATGTAGAAACCAAGATCGCATTTAGTAACTGTCTCTGAATAATCCCTCTTCATATTTTAATGACCAATGTGGCTCACCGTGTTTGTGAGACCTATTAGTTGAAGAGAGAGGTGGGACATACAGCACGTCTAGAGTCTCCAATGGAACTACTTTTATTCTGCTTGAATTTCTCCCAGTTTCTTCTAATTCAACGGTACCCAATTCGTACCAATGGCCTTGCCTAATTGCAACAATTTATCACACTGCTTGACAAACCGGGAAGTAAGCCAGAACCAATGCGCTTGGAGGAGATTGCTCCTCAGGCTTACGACCACCATTTGCTACGACTACCACAAAGAATTGCAACTGAGCCAGATGAAGGAAAGAATGCCGACCGCGTTTATTCATCTCTTGTCATTAACATTCTTCCCTCCCCCAAGGAGTCCATACCTCTGACATCATCACTGTGTACATCTCCGCTATAAAGGCTCTGCGGGAGCTGGACCCGTCCATGGTCGTCCTGCAGGTTGCCTGCCAACCAATCCGCAAGTACCTCAGGTGGGCGCAAATCGAGAAATCGATGTTCTACGCCGACCGTTTAATCGCCGTAGAAAGTGGCTGTTGGGTTGCCGTGATGGAAGGTCTGTTGTGACGCGGCAGGACGCGTGAGGACACCGTGCGACAGATCGTGGCCAGCCTGACTGGGGACGCTGAGGGGTGCAGCGACCTGGCCAATGAGCTGTCCCGTGCCGACCCCGTGACCCTGGAGACTCAGGATAGCGAGGACGAGGGCAGCGATCCCGAGGAGTGGACACCTGACCCTACGGATGCTGTCACAGGTCAGAACTCCCAGAGGTCCTGCCATACTGACCCTGCGGTCTCGAACTCTGTGGGGATTTGGTGTGTGAGTAAACCCATTTTCCTTCAGACAAGACGGGTTCAAAGCGACGTTCGTCTGACATCATCAGTCTTCTGGTCAGCATATATGGCAGTAAAGAGATTTTCATTGACGAATACAGAACGGTCCTGGCAGACAGACTCCTCCACCAGTTCAACTACAACACAGCCAGGTATGAATCAGCCATGTATACTGGCTGATACTAACCCCTAAAACATTTTTCACTCATGAGGCATATGACACTTTGGCATGTCTATTGACATGTCTATTGGCATTCATGTTGGGGGAAAACAAGTCCATACACAGCCCTGATAGACTAATCGGATGATTTTTAAAGTCACGTTTCTTATGAACTTTCAGGGAGATTCGTAACGTGGAGTTGTTGAAATTAAGATTTGGAGAGTCCCATATGCACTACTGTGAGGTGATGCTGAAGGTAAACAATATTATATGATACAGAAGGTAAACTATATTATATGATGCCGAAGGTAAACTATATTTTATGATGCCGAAGGTAAACTATATTATATGATGCCGAAGGTAACCTATATTCAGTGTAGTATTACTTAATTCAGGAGACCATTTAGACACTTTAGGACACAGCCTCTCTCTTCTGTCTTTCTCGACCCTCAGGACGTGGCCGATTCACGGAGGATCAACACCAACATCCGTGAGGAGGAGTCCAGGCTTGCTCAGGAGGAGCAGCCTCCCCTAGCCCTGTCAGCCATGATCCTGTCCTCAGAGTTCTGGCCCACACTAAAGGAGGAGAAGATGGAGCTGCCACCTCTGGCCTCCCAGGCCATGGAGGCCTACACACACCGCTATGAGAAACTCAAGGTGCCTGAAGTTGGAGCTGCATCCTAAGTGCCAATCTTCCTTCCTTTACAATTTCATGAAGTCCAATTAGTGCTTCATTGCAGCAACTCTCAGCAGGCTCAGGGGAGTTCAATATTAAAATGTCTACCAAAGCACATCTCCCCAAGCAGTTATGCTTCTTATCTCGCTGTTCCCCAAGCAGTTATGCTTCTTATCTTGCTGTTCGCTAAACCAGGAAAATTGGCCATAGTGTTTTAACAAAATGGCCCTGTAGTATAGATATGAGATTTGCATACATGTAAATTTGATTGCAAATTGGTCATTCATTTTGTAGTTGATTAAAGGTTTTGTATGCCGTGCCCATCAGAGTCTTGATGGTTATCTGTGTATCTCCATAGCAAACACTGTAAAACGTACTACTGTAGATGTAATATTTGACTACAAATAGTCACGTCTGGCGAAAAATGTATAGACACAACATGTGCGTGTGTATTTTACATTGGCAACTGTTATTCCAATAATCTAAAAACGACAAAACTAATTACATAGTTTAAAACACATTTACAAGTTTGCATTTTTTTTTTTTTTACTTTCAAAACTGATGTTTTGCTTTCATAGTCCAGGTGTGTCACTAAGTGTTCATGTTCTTTCATTAAAGTACTTATTTTGCTACATAAATTATTTAGACGTTGGTAGAAAATGGCCGCATTGGGCCGTTAAACTAAATCAACCACAGTGGATGTGTTGTTTATACGGTTGTGTTGTGGCTCTCTCTCCCCAGGCGATGCGGACCTTGAGCTGGAAGTCTCACCTCGGCTCTGTGACCCTGGACGTGGAGCTTGAGGACAGGACTCTGAGCAACCTAACTGTGTCCCCCATCCATGCCGCCATCATCCTGCACTTCCAGGACAAAAGTTGGTATTCTGGCCATCACAGGCCAGTTAACATAACACTCTGCACAAAAAGGATGAGTTACTAAGGATGAGTTACTAAGATGTATCACCACAACTAACCTGGTTCCTGGCATCCTCTCTCCCTCGCCTGCCTGAAGGCTTGTGGACCCTAGAGGAACTGAGTGGGGTCCTGGGTGTGCCCCAGGAGATGTTGAGGAGGAAGCTGACTCTTTGGCAGCAACAGGGGGTTCTAAAGGAGGAGGCTGGGGGACGCTATTCGGTCCTGGAGACGGGCTCATCCAGGGAGAGACCCGAGAGAGGGGTGATGCTGATCGACAGCGATGAGGAGGGAGACTCCAACACCACGACTCAGTCAGAGCAAAGGGAGGAGAAATTACAGGTGCGGTACCTACACACACACACACACACAGACAGACCTGGTCAATTCAAACAAAGACATTCCAATATGTTTCTGTCCTATTTTTGACGGTTATATCATAGAAATATCATTAAGGATTTTCCTTCAAATATTGGATAAAATAACGCACATATGTAAGTCAGTGCTATGTCTCTTGTATTACTTGGCACTGCGTATATTTTGCTACCTAAATGGGTAACAGCCTTTTATGATGAAAGCAGGTTCCCACTGAGCAAATGTGAAAGTCTGGAGACGCTGTGGTGAACGTTATGCTACCTGCTACATAGACCTGATGTGTGATTTATGTGTTCCCTTAATTGTTAAATATAAAGTTTGCATGACCCCAATGTATTTCTAAAAAGCAGTCTGAATCTTTTGTCTGACCTTAAGAGAACAAGTACTTATTTTAAGTACTTATTTCACCATGTGCAGATCAGGTCCTGTAAATCAGGTTCTGCACATGTATGTAAGATGTATCTAAAGCCATTTCATTAATAGAACGTCCAGGCCAGTTGAAGTGTCTTTTTAGGCATGTTGGTATGTACCTCAACAACGTCAGTTACGGGAAAATCTGAAATGAAATTGAAGGAAAACGTAGGAAATGTGCCGAAATCACTGTAAGAAAGGCATGCTAATAAAAAAGACGTGAATTAGTCTGGTTCTGTGTGGATACAGGTACATTAAAGGACTCAGTCAGGTGGTGTGACCAAATCATGTGCTGGTGCCATCAACTGATAAAGTGCGTAGCAGTGTCACCAGTTTGTCTGGAGCCTTGTAACAGAAGTGTTCTCTCTGCCTGTGCTTGTGCAGTTGTTCTGGGCCTACATTCAGGCCATGCTGACCAACCTGGAGACCATGACTCTGGAGCGCATCCACTCTATGCTCCGGATGTTTGTTGCCACGGGACCTGTTGTCACAGAGATGGATGTGAACGAGCTGCAGGCCTTCCTGCAGAGGAAAGTGCGAGACCATCAGCTCATTGTCTCAGCAGGTGTCTATAGGCTGCCCAAATCCACCAACTGAGGACGAGGAGAAGAGAGCAGGGACAAAAGAGGAGCCACAACTTGTGTAGGTTTCTGATTAGTGTCCGGAAATTCACACAATTGCAGTCAGAGACTGTTCCAATCTCTCCAGGCATAGGTTTGAAAGGCCACTGAAAATACGAAGTACTGTACTGAATTATTAGGTTTTTCAATACCCTATGGATATAAGGAGCATGAACCTCTCATTTTGACTTTGTTGTTGACCAACTAGGTTGTTTTAATTTGTCATGAGTTTTGGAGGACTTCCAATCCTACAGTAATGAGTTTTGGAGGACTTCTAATACTACTGTCATGAGTTATGGAGGACTTCTAATCCTACTGTCATGAGTTTTGGAGGACTTCTAATCTTACTGCCATTGTGTTTTAATACCCATTGTTCTACTGTCTTTTCATTTACACCGTGCATAAAGACATGGTTGGAATGTATATTACATTTGGATGAGATCCTGATCATTTAAGTTAATAAAAATATATAATATATTGGTTTTTTTTTGTTGAACCGTTTTAACTGACGGTGGCTAAGGGTGGCCATTAAACTATTTATGTTCATATGACTTATTTTATTTTTCAAGTCCGATTGCTAAAAAGTATTGGTGAAAAGACGCATCTCTGTCGATTAAGGGGAGTTTGGGCTCCCTTCGATGGTGTACTGTATCATCAGGCTTTAGAGTGAAGTCAGTGCTCAAATTGTTTCAATTCACAATGTGAAGAACAGTCAAACTCAACTCTGTACCACTCCATGTTTTCTATTAAAAGGTTGAACAGAAAACCAACAGATAGACCTATCAAGAATGAGCCCTACAGACAGCCTTAAGCTTAAGATATGTAAACAAGTAATTGAATATGGATGTTTTCTTTTCTTAAAGAATACAAATGCAATACAATTCAGAAGGACACTGAACACATAATGGCACATGATAATGGCACATTTCACTGCAAGTCTCTCCTTAGATATAGCAGACAAATTCATTATTTAATGGTCTAATATATTAATAAAGATTTTAGCTTATTTTTAGCACCATATCATTGGTTTTGTAATGTTAAAGGGTATACATTAAAACATTGTTACTGCATTAACATTATGTAAAAGAAGCTTTTGTCTTATGTCTTCGAGTTTACCTGAAAAAGTCCAAGTTCATTAAACTCTCGCGTAGTTTTACAAAAGGATTTTGATCACCTGAAATTGCTTCTCATATTATTGTTAAAGCTAGTTTTCTTTAGCTCCGTTTGTAGAGAATGGCCCCTGCATTGCCAAGGAAAGTAATTTCGATCACCGGAATTACCCATAAGATTTATTTAACAACTAGAACTTTGTCAGTGGTACTGCGGAAAATATAAATCACCTGTTGGACACATTGTGGGTCTCGGGACCAGCGGCCAGAGGGCGCCACTATTTCATCTTTCAAGGACGGATGGACCTGCCGTGATATGACGTGTGGGGGCAGGTCCGCCACTGAATGTTGCTGTGATTTAAGTTCGAGTCATTTGGATGGATGTTATCACACTCAGGGAGTCAAGGAATATCTGTCCGAGAACAGCGCGTGGACAAGGCAAGAGAAGCGCGCTGCTGGAGAACAATTAAAGCTACGTTTAGAGAATAGAGAATGGATGACGCAAATGGATAACCTAAATATTTCTTATATTGAGTGAAGTTGAATTTCCGCAGAAACCCCTATGGTTTGGTTTCAGTGCAGTAAGTCGTCTTACCAGTCCAGGTGAACTCGGTCCGTCTTCTTCGATTTCTTTTAAACTTCAAATTGAAGGAATGGGATCAAAAACGGAGTTTGGATACTGTTTCTTTTTAGTATTCATATTTACTTTTATATCCAGGTGTCGAACGAATACTGGAAATAATATCACAGTTGCGGTAATGCTTCCCGACAATTACCGCACATATCCTTGGGCTTTGCCTCGGGTTTTCCCAGCAATTCTCATGGCTAATGAAAATCTCCAGAAGAAGCATGGACTTTTCCAAGGCCACTCTATTCAACTCTTGAATTTCAGCACGGAGGATTCAACCGGTGTTTGCGCTGAAAATAAGGCACAGATTATCGCAGTAGATACCAAACTTTATAATAACCCAGATGCTTTCTTTGGACCTGGGTGTGTGTATTCAGTCGCCTCAGTTGGAAGATTCGCATCCCACTGGAAACTCCCATTGATCACTGCGGGAGGACCAGCATATGGGTTTAATGACGGGGATGAGTACAAAACGATTGTGCGCACCGGACCCTCCACCATGAAACTGGGAGACTTTGCTAACATCATTCATACGCACTTTAATTGGACCACTCGTGCCATTCTGATTTTCCACGATTTGAAAAAAGATGACCGACCACACTACTTCCTCTCTGAAGGAATTTACGTTGTTTTGAAGGAGGAAAATATCACAGTTTATTCATTGCCATATCAAGATTCACCAACACATAATTATAAAGAAATCATTAATTCCATGAAAGACCACGGAAGAAGTAAGTCCATGATATTCGTTTGCTATTTCCACATGTTGTATATGAAATGTGGACATAGTCATAATTATATAGGCCTACAGATCTCATCAGATACAACAGTTGTTGTCAATCCTCTCACCCCGAGATCCTCACACGTGTGCTCATTTGGTTTTTAACGCAGATCTTCCTCAACTATTCACCTTGTTAAGGGATTAATTACCAGTTAACATGTTGAATCTGGTTTGCAAACTATGGAACAGGTCTAATACATGTTATGGCTAGTAGTGCCTGGAAAAAAATGAAGAACCTAGCCTAGATAAATGCCTAATAATTGCTCATTGACTTAATAAAATCACAGTGTGGCACGCTTATTTAATCGCCCATTAAAGTCACCAATAAATTGTTAGCCTACTGGTTTCCATTACTCTACAGTGGATTGAAATCCGGATCTAAGCATTTTTATAAAATACACACATCTTTAGAGCATACGCGATCAGTGGTAGACGGTCAGAACACACTTTAAATACCTAGGTTTATTGCTGAGGACCAGTTGCGAATATGGGTGATCATTATTGAAACTGTAACAATGTGATTAATTATTTTGGATTGTCTGCAGGTGCTATATAACTGACATTGTTGTCATATGGAGCATTCTCTTAAATGTAAGCGTTATTAAGATTTTTTAAGTCAATTAATTTAGAAACATTTAGAAAAATCGAAACTCGAGTGTAACCTGAGTATTAAAAATATGTCCTATCCATTTTCTTTGCCATACCTATATCGTTGAACGTCATATACGTAACTGGCATGAGGTTTCAGAGTTGGAACTCTGTTTATGTAATTACAAACGTCAATGTAGTAATTGATTCAAAATCACTTGAGCTCTTTTATAGGTTCACAGAATGCTATTAAACAAATAAAAGTAGGGCTGTGATTGGTTACACTGCCTACTATGCCAGATTCTCGGTATAAAATGGTCCTTGATTCCAAAATATGCTGAGAACCCTGGTCTCTGCCAATGTTCCCTGGAGCTTTCATATGCTGGGGGAGGATATATTTTGTTTAACAATATTTTTAAACATTTGTTAAATAAAAAGGGTTTACTTTACATATCCATTTTTATCTATTCGTTTTCAACTTCAGTAAATAAATATAAGAACATTGTTAATAAAATATAAACAATACTCACATTACAGACCATGTGGTAAAGCTGCATATGACACCAATATTAGCCTTGTAGTTTTTGAGGAGGCCAAAAGGTCATAAATATGCCACCTTTTATTATTTATCTCTCAATTATATCTCTAAATACACATTCATAATTATTATATATAGAGAAATATTAATATGTCTTTCTAATGACCCTTCCTTCTTTGTTTCTTGTTTATAAAGTAATCACTTATTCACTGTGTGTGTGCACTATTTCTTTTTCAGGCCTTTTTACTTCAACTTTGAATTATCTTGTAAATATTTAGTTTGACATATAATTAATAATTTGCAAGCCTATAATGGCCCCTATGTGTTGCGTTTACAAAGCTTTAGGTTTGTATCTTGTGTCACATTCTATTTTACAATTAGCCAGCCATGTCCACAGTATAGCAGTATATTGCTTATCTCATGTAAAAACATCATTTTTATTAAGAATTATACCTCTATAAGAAATAGTTTTCCTGTTGTTTTATATTTTTGACATTCTTTATACTTTTTAAATAAACCTTAACATTTTTATTAATGGGTTATAAACCCAAACTTAAACTTTACTGAAAAAGAGCATATTGAAAGTTTATTATTAAGCATATTATTAAGTTATTATTCTTAAAAAAGACACAATGCCTGCAGAGACAGTTACATTGACCCAAGACCCTGGACAACATGTTCTCTGTTGTGTTGATCAAAGGTTGAGATTGAGTAAATTCTTTACGTTTTTGCTAAAAGAAAATACTAGTTCATTATTAGTTTGCCGTAAGTAACCTCTCACATCAGGAACAGCTCAGAGTTGTTCATCTGGTTGTTTACCTATCCACAAAATAAGGTGAAACAAATCAATATGGTTTTAGAGCAAACAATATTTTTACTATTTTTACTTAATATATTTAAAATGGTGGTTGAATTTCAATAATATTTACAGTAACAATGATGTTAACATAAACTTTACTGACATATTTGCATCAGCATAACAGTGTCTTGGACCATAGCACTATGGCAAAAGTCAGAACAAAATATTTATTAAATACCAGTAAATGGAAAATGCCGTGCTACAAGTCCAACAAAGAAACATCCTTACTTTTAAATCAATGTTCTAAAGCAGGCAGCCAGAAATGTGCTCTTTGTAGGAAACATCCAATTCTCTGCGCTGATTACATTGTGTCTGGCAGGAGTAAGGCATTAAACTCACACATGGTCTGGTAAAAGATCTTGGCCTTTCTAACTAAACCAAATATACATATACATTTTTTCCCAGCAGTAAGATTAACAAATAGTGCAATAAACATTGTAAATGGTTCATAACCGGTGTTGTATCAGGAAAAGTCATTTTAAAGCTGCCAAAACTCTTAGCTGAATTATGGCTCTGCCATGGTGGGGTTAGGGTCACAGGAGCTAATGGTTTTGTCAGGGCTTGTCCAGGAATGGAGTTCAGACTTGACTTTCTATTCACTGCTATTCCTATGTGACCCAACAGATAACCCATGGGCTGACAAACTTTACCTCAACTGTGAGGATTCCCATACGTGCAATTTAAATTGTTTTAGCAAAGTCTATTATATTTTGTGTGCTGAAGAGAAAACCTTACAACTTTTCAAGTGTAACTGTTAACCTACTTTTAAAATTGAGACATGTAAAAACGTTTAAACAAATGTCAATGGTCAAAATTCGTAATACCTACAAAAATCCTTACCTTCATATCGACAAACACAAACAACACATTTGTAGCCATATATTTTTCCAAATCATTCTAGGATTGCTTCCGAAAAGCCACTGACAGTATACATAAGAGAAAGGAAAAAACACAAAAGGGTTGAAAGGAAGACAACATCAAGCAATTGTTGTTTGTATGGAGGTACTGACTGCATGTGGCTTCCATGCCAGGGCCATATAGACCCCTTCCATGCCAGGGCCATATAGACCCCTTCCATGCCAGGGCCATATAGACCCCTTCCATGCCAGGGCCATATAGACCCCTTCCATGCCAGGGCCATATAGACCCCTTCCATGCCAGGGCCATATAGACCCCTTCCATGCCAGGGCCATATAGACCCCTCGGCAGGCCTCACAGTTGAGCTGCTTCTCTATTTATCATAGTTAGCCATTTATTAAAGGATGCTATCTTCCTGGAAAAGAAAGAATACATGCAACGAACTTGTACTGTACTTGTTTAAGAGAGTTGTTAAAGCCCTATAAACAGGTTAGACCATCACACCACAATGGTCTACAAGATAATTGTTTCCAAAATAGTTTAACATATTTGTATTTTAAGGTTTGTTACACATTACAAAAAACGCTGTGAAGTTAATGGTGATGTTAATTGGTCTTCTTTCAAAGGCCACACTGAAAATGGAATATAAATTAAATGTACTCACGAGGCTATGATTAGTAGTCAGGCACTTAATAAATAACATATCAACCTAATGACTTGTTTCATTAAAAAAAACAGTGCTGCATTTAGATGCGGTTTGCCTACATGTAGATGTTTTGTCAGGGAGATAATGCAACGTTGTAATACATTGAAACAAACATCCAGGGTGGGTTGTTTGCCATTGTTTAGTCTTCCACTAAGTTAAATAAAATGTACCAAACAATTTGATTTGCTTTGTTTTAAGCTAAGCCCGGGGAGCTCTTTATTATTTCTACGACACAGGAGGACCATTTCTCTGCCTTTTTGCGCGTTTGTTTTGGACCGAGTCCAGGTGACAGCAGGACTACTCGGCTTGGCTCGTTGTGAGCTCTGTCGGAAGAGATGAGAGTTGGGGTCTGAGCGGTGGGCCCACTGTGGTCTAACACTTGAGGAAACGTCTGCTAACTGGGAGTAGTGCCTTGGAGTTGGCAGCAGTCGCTCTGACATATGCTGAGAATGGAAATAATGCCTACAGACATGCTGTACGCTGGAGCAGACTGCATGTAAACAGAATAAGTCCCGTATGCAGGCACAGACAGCGTGACTCGTTGATACCACACATGCCGACGTCCCAGAAAAAACTAACCACTTCCACGGTCCTACCTGCGCAAAACTGGCTTTCTGATGAGTTACAGATTTTAATTGTTTGACATCTGTAAATTTATCCAGATCTATTTTACTAACGATAAGATGTGCAATCCAGAGAATATTTATACATGTCACAAGGAAAGGTCTGTCAGTTAGACAGTTTTCAGAAGTGCCCCTTAGCTGACAGTTAACCAGTGACACGTATGTAGACCTCTCTGTTGTGTTTCTTGTACTCCCTACAGTTGTGTATATATGCGGGCCTCTGGACACCTTTTTGAGTATCATGAAGCTTTTTCAGAGTGACATTCCAGATCCTGAGAACTACGCCATCTTCTATCTCGACGTGTTTGCTGAAAGCCTTACGGAGCGCAAACCCTGGCAGAACAATGACAGCCTTTGGATTGATCCAATCAAGGTGTTCAAGGTACATTGCTCCTACAAACACAGACAGACAGACAGAGAGGGAGGGAAATATTCCTTCTATTTATCCCTTTCATACATTGTTTGATTTATTTAATTTAATGCTGTAACCTTTTTGTGGAAATATGTCCAAATACTCTGTCAATTAGTTTAGTGGTGAACTGTCAATGTTTTTCCCTCCACTGTAATTGAAACCAGACAGAGCTATGAGTCTAATACAGCCATTTGGCTTGTGAAATGGATGCCTCTTTCTGAGGAAATTCAATTTAAAGCTTTTGCTTTATGTGTGTGACACCATTCTGTCCATGAACAGAATATTTGCACATCCCTCGGTTCCATCTGCAATTATATCAAACGGTTCACAATTTGACTGAGCTGACTTATGTGTAGTCTACTTGCATAACAGAAACATTTTAGATGTTACACAGTAAATCATAAAAAGTTAAATGTGGTACAATATTTTTGGTATATTTTGTTTTCTCAGAAGAATAAATGTTTACCAGACATAATTGTCACCAGTCATACGCAAACATCTTGGGAATAATTGTGGTTCACAGATCCACCATGTCATGAGGCAGTTAAGTCACCGCCACCCAGCTTACTACAGTAGACTGTCATAGCCACAGCACATTGACCCAACACAACCCAACCTCAAAGATTTGCCGAAACCATTCTCATGAGAAAATATTGTATTGTTATCTTATTTAAAGAAGAATTGTAGGGTTTACTTTTCTTAACAAAAAGCTCTTGAAGAACTGTAACTAACTGGCTATTGCTAATTAAAAACCTAATTATAAATCAAATTCCATACATTTAAAATCAATTGGGATACACATTTATGTATATTCTTCACCATAAATAATGTTGTTGCTGTTTACTTCTAATAGGCTTTAAATTGTTTCGATTTTTACAAAGGAAGAGACTACTCTATTTGTGTTGTAACCAACTACTGTTGTTTACAACACACTTCAAATTTTATGTTCATCATTGACATTCTCACACACTGGGAAATCCGTCAGCATTCCATAAAAAAATGAATCATAGATGGTAGCGACATGTTTATGAGTTTTTCTGGGTGTAATTTCCCAGTAATTCTCCTTTTAATTATTGTTCCTCTTTCTCCCAGTCTGTGTTTGTTATAACATACAGGGAGCCTGATAATCCAGAATACAAAGACTTTCAAGATGAACTTCACATTAGAGCTCAAAAGGACTTTGATGTGAACATAGAACCCTCACTGGTAAGATGGTTGTAACCCTGTCACGAATCAGATCAGTTTGTTTATGAAATGACTAAAACCAAAAATATTTTTAGGGACCTGATCAGCTTGTTATGGTAGTCATAAGCTTGTTGTTAGCCTTACATGTAAATAAGCAAATATTAGACAGCCATACAATCAGTGATTTATACAAACAATGATTATTGACTATATTTGACTAACCAAAATCTGCCTGGTTCCTAAAGGGATTAAGGTAAAATTTCTAAATGCCTTTGAACAAAAAATCTGCTCCAGAAAATCTGAGAAGTCTTGGAGACCTGCTCCTAGAGGGTATTACACTGCCACTGAAAACCACCGGTATATATAAACAGATCTACAAGCAGCGAGTGCAGTTAGCTATACCTGCAGGTAAACACAAATTGACAGGTTGAAGCTGAGGTGGTGGTGGGCGAGAGAGGGAAGAATGCTAGCAGGAAATAGCATCAACTGGCAGCAGATGTGTGAGCAGAAACTGACAACTAAAAATACACCTCAATTTTTAAGGTTGTTAGCATCTGATTAACAGCCCACTTACTTTCTGAGCTAGCTTTGGCATTTTTCAGAATAAAATAGAATATATGCAAAATATAACTACACGAACAAGCTGTGTGTTTACCCCGATGGTTCCAATGGACCAGCATCCATAAGGAATGAAAGGTTAGGACCCTGTTCTTGTGGGGTCGGGGAACACTTGCTGCAGAGGAAACCAGTATCACCCCCCGATGGGTGAAGCATACAGCACCTGTTGAGTATGACAGCCTTGTCATACATCTGGTCTCCATCGGCCCAAACACCCTATAAAGGGAGACAATCTTGAAGTCTTTTCTCCTTATCCTGCCGGTCCAGGACAAGGAGAACTACCCTGCACTAATTCCATGGCCGAACCATACAGGGCCTTGGGGGAAATCTCGTGTTGCTCTGGTACCTGCTTTTCCCGATTTCCATAACCTCGGAAAAATATGAATGGTAAAGTTTGCCTGGTAAAAACATCTCTCTGGGCTTCCGTTAGATCCACCAATACTTAGAACCCTGTTGAATTCTCCCAGCAGCTCCACCTGGTAGACCTGCAACACAGTCACAATATTAAGCGAATGCGCCGTTTCATTTGTGCGGTACGTTTTTTTAGCAGTTAGGCTCACTACCAGGATTCTCTCAGGTGGTCCATGAAGTCAGGAATCATGGGGAGACTCCGTTTGGCTGAAGTATGCGCTGATGGCGGGAAAAGTCAGCGAAACCTGGGCTGCTGTTGTTGTAAGAGAATATGGGCTGTCCACCGTTAGATGCCCTTCAGAAATTGTATGGCCTCCTGCAATTATTGGCTGTCGATACCGAAGAGAGCCATGACATCTTTTCAGCCTTGCCTGTAACCATTGAAAAGGCCATAACCGACAAGCAGTGAAAGAAATAATGACACTAAGACAAATTAGAAGCAGACTAACAGTGTCTGGTTAGTGTTTGATTGATGCAATCTCAGCTGATGGGTCATCAAGGCTACCCACTAAGGTGTCCATTGTCACTTGCCTTCTCTATCAAAAACAAAGTTGCGTATGTAAATCAAGGCCAATTGCTTTCCTCAGATGGATTTCATCGCTGGCTGTTTCTATGATGGCTTTGTCATGTACGCTAAAGCCTTGGAAGAGACGCTGGCCGAGGGTGGCTCTCAGAAAGATGGCATCAACATCACACGCAGGATGCAAAGCTTCCGATACTGGGGTAAAGGTTTCTGACATGATCAGTGTACTGCTTGTGGTTGACTTGGCGTCCTCTTTGGTCTGTTGTAAAGGAAAGACGTCTTGTATTTGTTAAAGCCATTTTTAGCATTTTAACTAAAACGAAATGACTAAATGTGTGTGTTTGCTGTGTTTAAGGGGTTACAGGACTTGTGACCATAGACAAGAACAATGCCAGGAACACTGATTTCAATCTGTGGGCGATGACAAACCAGGAGTCTGGAGAATATGGGGTAAGTGATACTTCTGGAGGTAGATCCATTTCAGCAAGATATCCAAAGCTCTGCAGTTTTAAAAGTGACTTAAAGATTAACAAAAAAAATTTGGTTAAATGTATGTTAAAGACATGTCAGGTATTCTTATAAAAAATGTTACTGGTGCTTATTAACAGTACACAACGCATGGGAAGCAAATATAAGGAGAGTTTGCAATGTCCCCAATTTCACAACATTGCAAATATTTCCACATGGATCTGTCCCTTTTTACTTGTGTACTCACAAATAAGAAGAAATAACCAAAACTTGTGGATATGGATTTAACCAGCATAGTTTTGTGGCACAGTCAAGGCCTTATATTGCCTATTGGCCAGGAGGGTTAAGGTTTGCCGGGCCTCATTGACAAGATCACTCTCCTGCCGATCTTATTACACTGCGATCAGAGCTGGCTGCAGACAATGATAAACTAGACAAATCTAAAATAAGTCCAATTACAAGTCATTGCAAATTACAATACTGTTTGCAAAAAGTTGTAAGGTAATTAACATTACATCTGATGGTATGTTGCTGTTGAAATGCTCAATGTCCTTGGTTATGGCTTTGTCTAGCCTTCCTTTTTCCCCAGATTCTTGCTTGTTTAGCCAACAAAGGCACAATCTTAGTCAGATTAGCATCCGATTCAACATGTACTCACAAAGGTTAAACCAAAGGACCAGCAGGACAATACAGCTCGTGGAAAACCGAACAAACACCAAACGTGCCTTGTACTTACTGCAGACAGCTAACATACCACGACGAACGACACCAAGTCGTGACAAACCAAAGGGACATGTATACCCACACAAATCTCCAAGTGAAAACAGGTGCCCGTAATCAGTCCAAAGTGTCCGAGGTGCGTTCGAAAAGAAAAGTGTTCAACATACAATCCCCGGTGCAGAACGGTGCTGCGCAGGCCAGATCCTGATATTGCCTGTCCTACATGGCTTATCATTTGAGTGCACAGCTTTTAAATGGAAGCCTTTCACAGTTATACTTAGCTATCGCCCTCCTAAATCAAATACTGTCTCATTTATAGGTTTTTTAAGCGAATCACATATGTGTCCTTCTCTATCCAATGTTGTTGTCCTGGGTGATTTCAACATTCTTGTTGATTCAACAAGGACTTCAATTGCCACTGACTTCATAAACCTGCTGGACTGTTTAAACCTGACACAGCATGTCAACGTCCCCACACACGATTGTGGACCTGGATGTACATGAGTAAGGGGTCTCTGACCATAGGGTTGTGACAGGGTCCGTAATTACTCCTTCTACTCCACTAAGCGTGGACTGTTAAATTCAGAAACATGAAGTCCCTTGACACATCTCTCTTCCAGGAGTCAGTACAGCCAGCCCTACTTACAGACTGGCACAAGTCCAACGCTGATGAAATGGTTGACCTGTATAACAGCACATTGAGTAACATCTTAAACATCCTTGCCCCTGTAAAACCCCATCAAGTATCATTCCAACAGTCTTCCCCATGGTTCACAGAGCATGAAGACACAAGGCAAGATAGAGCGTTGATGGTTAACTGTCCATCTACTGGCCTATAAAGACCACCAGAGTTGTAATTTTTAAGCATTAAAAGCAACCCACTTTTGTTTCTACTTTTCTTTGATTAAGAAATGTCAATGGCAAAGAAAATCCCAGGACATTATTTAAAAACATCAGTCACTTCCTCCCCTAGCTCAAGAAGCCATCCCTTTAAAGAGACATCCTTTCAAACCGCAAGTCTAATTTCAAACTCCCATTCTTATCTAAAGTCCAAGAAAAGATTGTGGCAACTCCACTCACACCTCAGTGCTAACCTGCTTTATGAGGTTTGGCTTCATGCCAATGCATAATACTGAGACAGCATTAGTGAAGGTTGTTTATTATTTGCTCATGGCTGCAGATACAGGATCCCCCTCAATTTTGATTATTTTGGACCTCAGCCCTACTTTTAATTCAGTAAATCACACCATTCTACTCCAACACCTAAAAGAGCACACTGCCATCTCTGGGACTCACATAAACTGGTTCACCTTTTACCTCTCTAACCGCAAGCTGTATGTTTCTCACAGTGAGACAAGATCAGAATGAACCTGTGGTGTCCCACAAGGGTTGGTGCTAGGACCCATACTCTTCCTGCTATACATGCTCCCACTTGGCCAGATCTTCAGACATCACTGTGGTCAATTTCATTGCTATGCAGATGACACACAGGTGTACATTAAAACAAAACCTAAAAACAACAGCAGCAAGACAATGGCAATGCTTGTAGCCCCCCCACAGCAAATCACCAACTCCTACAACATCTGCCCAGCCTTTGACAGCCGCATCATTCCCCTCTCCTCAGTCATCACCAATCTGGGTGTGAAAATTTACCCTACTCTTTCCCACATTAGACATTAGTCTAGAAAACATATTTTTTTCACGGTTAGATCATTTCCTACCGAAGACGTTCTCTTACCTTCTCTGATGCTCTAAAAGCTTTTGCATTCATTTGTTTTCTCCAGAATTGATTATGGTAATGCAGTACTAGGGGGCCTGCCAGCAAATTCAATTCATAAAAAACAGCTCATCCAAAACAGTGCTGCAAGGATCCTGAGACAATCAAAAATATCTGCCCCATCAGACCTTCCTTTGCCAACCTTCACTGGCTGTCTGCACCTCAAAGAATTGACTTGAAATTATCCTTTTAGTCTATAAAGCTATTAATGGCTTGTGTCCTGTCCACTTATCTGACCTGCGCTCCCCCTATGAACCTCTATGTCCTCTACGGTCTGGCTACGCCAATCTGCTCCATGAACCAAGAACCCGGCTCCAGAAAAATGGGAGACTTAAGCCACCCCTTAAGCCTTAAGCCACCCCTCTATCGGTTGGCCTACACTTCCCTTTAATCAAATTATACTGTACATTATTATGTAATAATATGTATTATCATTTTAGTTTATTGTATTATCATTATACTTTAATGTACATCATCTTTTTTTTTATCTAATAGTTCTTTTATTTCTTTTATATTTAAATTTTATTTTTCATGCACTTTGAGATATTCATCTAATAAAAAGTTAATTACAAATAATTATCATGTTTCATTACCATTTTTAAATGTGTTTTCATTATTGTAATACAGGTTTCAGCATTAAAATAGACCTTGGTCTTAGTTGATTTCTTTGTATAAATAAAGGTAAATAGCTAAATAAAATAGATTACTCTTCTTTCTAAATATTCAACAGTTATTTTTAGCTGAGTGATATTTAACTGCTCATATTTGTGTTGAGCTTTGACAATGCAGTTTTACCACCAAATGCATTGTGGAACATATTGTACACTCATAGCCTTCTTTGTGTTCATTGCTTTGCCTTAAATGTCCATAAATATAACAATTTATCATTTAAATAAATGGTGAATATAAAAAAAAAAGAGTCCTCCCCAAAGCAGAAATAAAGTTTATCCACCATTTATAATGTATTGTTCAGTCATATGGGTCTAGTCAATTTCCTTACATAATATATTTCTTATTTACAAAAATATTTATAGTCAAAAGATACATTTGTTCACTATGATCTGTAAACAAGAACACGTCATTATATATTTTGGATTTTAGTAGTATTATAAAGAGTGAGAGCAGTGCTTTCAGAGGCTGGTTTAATCCATTCCACATGTTACATTTGCTGTAATTATTGTAACAAGAATTTCCCTTGAAATACCTTTCCGCATAGTGAATTATGTAGAGCTGAAAACCCAAATGTTTTGCTTGTGTATTTCCAATATGCCTTAGATTTAATTAAAAGCAAATGTTCAACATCATGCCATGGCTAAGGTCTATTACTGTTTGGGGTCCTGATTTTGTTAAGGATAAGATGTGTAAAACGTCAAATGTTCGTGAAATTCAGCTATTTATGTACATAGTACTTTACAAACACTTCCATGGCTCTCTGAACTGTTCCAGAGTTCTTCTCTAGGGGACAGAAAATTTGCCAGATCAATCGGAGGTCTCACTAACCTAAATAAATCTCAGCGATGTGGACACATCTCTGATTAGAAAGACACGGTTTCACAGAAACCAACAGCTAGTGAAGCCATTCATGACTCGTTGAGTAACTTCAGAACAAACTGTTCCAACCTGTAGTGTTTTCAGGCTTTCTCAGTGGGGCTGCCTTTTCCCTTTTTATACTGGCTAGCTGGGAGGGGCCAACCCGACATGCCTGTCTGACCCTCCACTATGGAGGCAGGCTAAATTGACATTCTGCAGCGGCTGGTTAGAGACATGAGAGTCATGTTTCAAAATGGCCTTCTGTGACAATGGAAGCTTTTGACAGGGCAGGGAAATGTTATAGCATAAAAGAATATAGCTCTCGTCACTAGAGCTGAAAAGCTACAATTTCCTTGACAACCTTTTCCAAACTGCTAATTGTCTGAGAAGTGCCAGTTGTGTTAACTTTACCCTGTCTTACTTTGCACATTAGTGAATGTTCAATATTTATGTCCATTTATTTTGTTATGGGCATTAAATATCCGTACAAGCTTTTTTTCCCACTGATGGGCTTATGTATATTTTAAAGACTTTAATGAAGAGTGGGTTCTATTTTGATATGCAGGTTTAACCATGCTGTGAATTTAAACAGTCTCAAATTACCATAAAACTGGGCAGTATGGTCTGTATTTTAAGTAGGATAAAAAAGGCTAATTTTGATTAGGGAACGTGCCCCATGTTTATCCCTCACAATATATTCTTTTGCCATGGGAATGAAATGTTCTTGGTGTTTTGCAGCTTGTGGCCCATTACAATGGAACTAACAGAGAGATAATTTGGTCTTCGACGGAGAGGATTCATTGGCCCAAAGGGAGCCCACCTCTGGATAACCCGCCATGCGTCTTCTCTACTGATGATCCCACCTGTGCCGACAGTAGGTGAAGTAGGCTGGCTCCAGTCATTCATGTGGGACTGGAGAGCAGCACAACCTCTGTTATATCTTGTACCCCGTCCGTTGATACTTTCTCAAGTTAAACATATGGTTTTCAAGGACACTTATTGGGATGTAATGTGGGTGGATTAGCTAACGAAGAACGATTAGGTAGGCCACTGCAACGAGGGTAGATGGTGTCTATAGATAATTCACGAATGGGAGGAACATGGTGCGCGACAATCTCTACTATAACTGGAGTCAATACACAAGTCTGGCTGTTTGTTTCCACTGATAAAACCTTCATGTACCATGTGTCATGGCTGGTGATCGTGGTTAGACCAACCGTATCCTGTATTATCTAGAAATGACCCTTTGACTCAGTCTGCGTGAGGTTAACAGAAGGGAACGGTAATGTATCCAAACAGAATGTCACAAAAAAAAAACAAATTAATGTATTTTCTGGAATTTTATTATCGTGTTCCTGGTGATTTATTTAATTTTTCATCACATATCCAAATACAGAATATAATAATTTAATGGAGGCTTTTTGAAAGCATGATTTGTTTTTGGAATCAATATACAGTACACATGAAATACATGAGATGTTAACAGAAATATGTACATTGATATGTTTCTCTGTATTTTCAGCTCTTCCGTTGCTGGGCATTGTAGCGGTTGGGTCGGGTTTAGCCCTCATTATTTTTGGAATATCCAGCTTCCTTATTTACAGGTCAGTTGTTTGGTTCACTCAGACTAATGCCCTGAAGACGGAATGACAAACACATTCTATATCGGAGGAAGGGAAACAAATGTGAAGGGGAGAGGAAAACAGAGTGGTGGGATCAATGCTTTTACTAGAATAGCTTGTTATTTTTTGTTGTTGTTATTTCATTTATAATTATCATATTATTTCATTAAAATTTACAGTATATGGTATAGTGGAGCTGGGGAGTAGTAAACCAAATGTATTTCAACTAGTAATTCATCTACATATTGCAGGTTTATGTGCTTAAGCTAAATTTGTTGTAGTTAATATAGGTTTTAGTCTAGTAGTTAATTGCTTGGTTACATAGGCTTAATTACTATACTAGGTTCATTGTGATCTGTTTCTGTAATTGTTGAATTATGATTTTCTTTTTATTTACCCATGATTATTTAATTAAGTAATTTGGTTGTAATTAACAACTTTTTGAAAAGAATTTCAACAATTTGCATTTCATGTTTTCCATATATTTCCTAAGGGTAGCTTTATTGTAGTTAGTACTTATTTAATTATGAAGTATTTAGGAGCGTGGTATACTATCTTTTGAAATAGCATCACCACCACTGTATACATTGATGCTCTGGGAATGTTGACACAGTGTTTCTAATAGCGAAGATGCAAATTGAACTGAAGTGACAAAGAGACAGAGAAAGAGAGAGACAGAGACAGACAGAGACAGAAAGAGAGAGAGACATAGAGACAGACAGAGACAGAAAGAGAGAGAGACATAGAGACAGACAGAGACAGAAAGAGAGAGAGACATAGAGACAGACAGAGACAGAAAGAGAGAGAGACATAGAGACAGACAGAGACAGAAAGAGAGAGACAGAGACAGACAGAGACAGAAAGAGAGAGACAGAGACAGACAGAGACAGAAAGAGAGAGACAGAGACAGACAGAGACAGAAAGAGAGAGAGAGACAGAGACAGACAGAGACAGAAAGAGAGAGAGACATAGAGACAGACAGAGACAGAAAGAGAGAGAACTCCAGTTTATATGTGCCTGGATGGAATTTACATGATAGTTGCAAGGAGCAACCACTCAGCAGGTAATGGTGGAGAGTTATGAATCACAGAAGTATGTCAGTTGCCAAGGCAAACTCGGTTACACTACTTTGCAAACATAGCAGAACACCTGCACAGTTATGCTCACATAATTATGTTCAACATGTTACTTCGTCATTATTTTTCACACTGAATGTAGACAATAACCTTTTGTTGATCTCTACTCACATTTTATTTACTTGCTATGAACATATTTGTATACGTTTCGTTAGTGAGCTTTTGGAAATACTTTCCAGTTTTGTGTAATTGCATCTAATATTGATGATACTGTTGTCAGTCTCAATTGGAACATTGATATTTGATATTATGTTTAATAACAAAATATGAATTGGCCTCCATCTATATAATAGGAATAACATTTTACTGAATGTTATTACTTCTCACACTTAGTTAGGAAAAAGAGAAATGGCATTGTTGAAGAGTAAAACAGAAACAAAGGCGTATAGACATGTCTTTATTAAGGCATTGGGTTTAAATGAAACTCCATGGTTTTATAGTAGGGGTTCTCTCAAAGGGGTGGTGAGCAAACATTCAATCTCGTGAGACGTTACGCTATATTGTGTTTTATACCACATTCAAAAGAGGTCCACCTTTGCTTTCTAAGACCGACTGGGGTTTCAATAAGTGTCAGTGTGTGAGGGATGTTGAGCAAAACCTACGAGGGGCTCTGTAGTTTCATTGAGGGTTGGTCCAGCAAGGTTCCTCACAAACGTGTTGAAACAATAGAGCCAGTGTGAAGCCCCACACTTTGAAGCCGTGGCTGCCAGAGGCCTGCAAACAAAAGCCTTTAA
Source organism: Novumbra hubbsi (assembly GCA_016801125.1). Lineage (NCBI taxonomy): Eukaryota > Metazoa > Chordata > Actinopteri > Esociformes > Umbridae > Novumbra > Novumbra hubbsi. The sequence goes on from JACXGK010000741.1 coordinate 91,249, forward strand.
ATAGAAGAACACATTTTGGGGTAGAGATAATTGTTTTAATGGTGATTCCTGCTCTGAAAGCTCTGTGCTGTGCCAAGCAGGGATGTGACCTCATTCCACTCTTCCACTTGGGCTTGGTTCAGAGAGGTGATGGACGAATTACACTACAAGTGTTTGTCTGTCTTTTGTTTTAATAGCAGATCAGATGGTAACTTAGCTACCACTGACCTTAAACTAAATAAATGCACTACGCTACATTCACTCTCTGTTACTCTCCCTGCATTTAGATATATTGTACTGATGAATGTAAACTTATCATTTACGTTAACTGTGAAGACATGTATAAGCCATGTAAGTCCAATGCTCATTATTTCATTGTATTGTAGCCCTATGCTCACCATTCAGTTGTAAGTGTATGGGTACCCCTTTATTCAGTTGTAAGTGTATGGGTACCCCTTTATTCAGTTGTAAGTGTATGGGTACCCCTCTATTCAGTTGTAAGTGTATGGGTACCCCTTTATTCAGTTGTAAGTGTATGGGTACCCCTTTATTCAGTTGTAAGTGTATGGGTACCCCTTTATTCAGTTGTAAGTGTATGGGTACCCCTTTATTCAGTTGTAAGTGTATGGGTA
>JACXGK010000742.1:0-15220 GCA_016801125.1 Novumbra hubbsi
CTTTTGGCTTACAAGCCTTCTTTTCGTCATCGGGAACTATATATGTATTTACACACATATATTCCTATCACCCTCTGACTACTCCTCCTACCACTACTGGACAATTCGCACTGCTCGGTTATCCGAGCACTAAGACGCTATCCCTGAAGTCGTGCGTTTGGATCTTACCCTTCACTCCGCGGACACCGCATCCTTACATACACAAGACTATCTCCTAATAAACGTGGAAAAAAACGCAGGTTTAAACCAGAAATGTAACGGGTGCGCTGAGTAAGTGTACTGGTGAAGGGATCAATCAAGTAGGCCAATAGATTTTTTTGTGTTTTAAAATACAAAAACACAATAGTTTATGTTGATACATGAAGTTGCCGCTGTATATTATAGTTTATTCATACAAATACCTTAATTTTAAGTGCAACTTATTAAACAAATCATTTTGGTGTATTTTGCCCATCCCTGTTATGGAAAAACTGTGTGATTTTAACCATGCTTTCAGGGTACAAGAGTATCATAAAATTGGTCCCCGGAAAAACAGTTGAGTAATGTGATAGGGTTAGTTTTGGGATATAATACAGAGTGAGGTTTGAGAAAGCTCACTTGTATATTCCTCACTTATGTCTGCATCTTTGTTCTTGCAAATATCCTACATTTCCTGGGAACTTCTATCTTTTAAACTTGTACTGTAATTGTAATACAATCTTTATATATTGAATTAATTTGTTACATTAATTCATTAACTATTTGGAATTAATTTAAACATATATTTTTTACAGTTTTGTGTGTTATGTACTGTTTATGTTATTGGCATATTACTTTTCAATAGGAATAGAAAAAATAATAAGAATAAATGTCATTTGATTTTTCGATTTATGATGAGGTGCATTTATAATTTGTGAATTAAAAACGTACCTATAGTGGTAACCACAGTAGCAGCAAACACCGCAGAGCTAGTGAACTTCCAAAAACTGTCCATGGTCTGGTTCCCTTTCAGACTTAGCCCAACCTTCGAAGAATCGCGAATCACCTGAAATGATAATATTTAGCAAGATCAGCGTTTTAGAACTTACAAAATTAAAAATGAAAGTTTTTAATGCAAATCCATAGTGCTGAATAATTGAAATGTCACTGTCCAAATGATTTTGAAAATCACTGTAGGTTAGAAATGTAGGGTAGAAAGACTATTTAACTAATCATTAAAATAATTACACATTTGTATTTGCATAGTGTACTGTATTTCAACTCTATTGGGTGGTGGGACTTTTAGTTAGATTGAACTCGTAGCCCTTTACACTTATACCTGTAAAAAGGTCAAACATTCTTGATTTAGGTTTAACTCCTGGTTGCAGCATATTATCAGTGCTTTGGCCCCACCCTCTTTAAGGTTAGGGTAAAGAACACTCTTGAGACTCCTTGTGGTAGGTGGGGCGCCTCAATTATGATTGTTGGTCTGTGAATGCATTCTTCAGTCAGTCTAGGTGCTGGTGAGTGCATTCATATTGAGCAGGCAGTGTGATGAGTGTCAAAACGCTATTGTGAGATGTGGTTCAGAGTACACGTTTCTTCACTCCTGACTCTTGCCTGCATTTCTTGCTGGAATAAGGCAAAGACATTCTCAGAACTAAATCTGTGGGCCAGGTTGCAGAGAAAATTCAGTCCTTCAATCCATATTGCAAATGAACAAGTTAACAATTATTACATAGTAGCCAAAATAATGTTTTATAATGCATTATCATTATCAGCGTAGGTTAGTTAATAAATAAAAACATGGTTTCATTATGATCAGCAATTACATTATTGTCAGTTGATGTTTAAAAATAAACAAAAGCTGTATTTGTTTTAGAATAATAATCCCCACTCTGCAATGTGTTCTTAATTTTACATTTGAATATATTGGTAATTTGGTACCAGGTACCAGTTATAGTAAGTACAAATATTTTGCTCAGATTAAAAGAGATTTTCTAATTCAATAATAATCATGTGGTTAATTGAGTTTGTAGGGTATGTTGCAATTGCAGTCTGTACCTTTTGCCAAGCTCTGCCAATGGTGTCATATTTACCGTGTAACTATCTTGTTAAATTACCAAAGTCTAAGGCACTAGGTCAGCAGTCTAAACTAAATACACATTGTAAAATAGTTTGGATCAAGCTTTGCAATATGTGTTTACTTTCCAAAGCACCTACTTGAGACCGCCAATTTCAATCATAACACAAGATTATATAACAGTTGCTTAATGGACAGATGGTTCCTACCTGTCTATTAATCAGTCTCATAGACAAGACATAGCATAGTATAAATAAGTCTGGGATGCTAAAATGATTGTATGTTTTGTTGTGTTAGGTTAGCTTCAACCACTACTGGCAATATTAACTGCTATTAAATTAATATGGTTTAGCGGGATGCTAGGGCGGTTGATTAAACTAGACTAGACTCGAGTGTTGATTGGCGGGTAAGAACACTACAACATTTTTAATCATGGAGGGATAGAAGATTTCTTACTTTTAAGCCTTTCCTAAACCTTAAACATGTTGTTGGGGGCTTTTTACTTCCTATTTTTAGCTGAATGTGTAATAATGTTGTTTATATATATGTTAGTAGAATCACTAAAATAGGTCAAATATCTATGACAAGTTTGAAAGTGAGTGTTTTCGAATGAAATAGAGTGGTTTTGATGACATGGGGTACATATTTTCACACACATGACAAAGTACACAATTTTCGAGGACTGCCTCAGACTTTTACAAACGGTGGCCAAAAACAATGGAAATCCTGGATAAATCCTGGAAAAATCCTGGAAATCAACCCATTCAGAATTAATATATTTACTCTGACCTTACAAACCTCATCTTGTAACATATGATTTTTTTTTTTATGTTATTATCAGATTATATGTTAAATATACACTTTTAATATTCTACAACTGCCTTATCTATTGATAACTTATTGTAATGTAACCTAAAATATATGCTATGAGGCCAGGTTATCTCTGCATTACATTGATTTTAGGCTTAGGCTTATTGACCACAGAAAATTCCTTGTATTGAGGTATGTCTCAGAGCTATGTCAGAATGAAGATATTGACACAGGGTATTACATAAACATCATCACACGGAGAATCAGAAATTTTACCGTTCCCGCTGTGTACACATAACAACTGGTGAGGCATGAACCCACAGACAGAGTTGCGCCCCAAAGCAAGACTTTGATTAATCTACTTGCCGATCGATGTTCAATTAAAATACCTTAAAATACCCACCACAAATATGCACAGCTAAAGCTTGAATAAGCAATGACTTTTAGCATTTACAAATGGATTCAAGATCATATTGTAACTTTTTATAGAGTCTGAGAGAGTTCTTCCACCATAATGGTTTACCTGGGAAAACCCTAGGGAACAGTGGAACTCGGACAAATGTAAGTGATTTTGTGCTTGCTCCCATGCAATCTTTGTAATCATATTTGTAAATCATTGCTATAAATAAGTGTATCAAAATGTACTGCTTATGTAATAAAAAAGCTCTACATCTACAATATTTCAAATCATGCATTTACCTGAGCTTTGAATGGCCTTTGAAATGTTCAATCCGATCATCTGTGCTTTCCCTCATAAATCTGAGAATATTTACATAAACAGCACCAAAGTTCCAACTGAACAGGCTTCTTTTAAATAAATCTTAAAAACAAAACATTTTTACCATGTTCCCAATTATAGTCTGTTATTTCAACATGAATGTATGGAAATCTGAAGAATAAAGGCAAATAATGTTGTTGTCTTCCTTAGACCTTTAACTGACTATTAGATGCTTGTCAAATGATGACACTCAGGCAAAGCAGAGCAATGTTAAAAGTGACTAGTTTGCATGGGATAGAATTGTGTCCTGGACTTCTTATCATGTTCACATTATTATAAATGCAACAATGTAATTCTTAAATAAGAATGTTTTCACTCCTAATACTTTTATTTACATGAAGTGTTGTCGCCAGATTTGCTAAACTCAAACAGAGTTGTTTTAGTCAAACTTTTGCAAGTGTTAAAAAAAAATCAACAATTTGTCTCAGTAATTCATATTTGGGTTAATGTTTAGGCAATATTGTCTAATTTTAAGTATATAATGAGTTAGAGGCTTAAGTAAACTAATAGTAAAGGTGTTTTAAAAATCCAAGTAATACCATATACAAAAGTAGAATGTATGTATTGTTTCTAGAATAGATAAAAATTCTGGTTGCCATGTATTATAAAGGAATATTGGAATTGGAAAGAATGATAAATATCCGGTAGGATTAGAGAAAATACGGTTAATATGAAATGTATGGATGAGTTTCAAATGTGTTCAGTGAATATGAGCATATGTGTAGGTAGTTTAAATGATAAACGTTCCTGCAGATTTGTCTTTAAAAGTTAACAATGGTGCCAATATACAGAATCTTGCCTAATCCTACTAATCCAACAAAACAGTTTTACAAGGTTTTAGTTCACAATATGTGTGATTTATCATCCCTGCCAAAATCCTTGGTCACAGAAAGAACCTCAAGAACTGTTATCACGTGTCAGTTTTTGCTCTTTGTCCTAGCTGTGTTTCCAGGCTTGATACATGTTACAAAATAACCCATACTGGTTGCAAATGTAGCTGACTGATGTAAAGGGAGACAAGTGATTTAGCAGATTAAAGTCTAAAGCTGTCAAGAACAGCCATGGGAAAAGACTTGGGATCCTGTCTGGGACAATATAATTATCACTACTTGATGTTGCAAATATATTTTGTTACCTGTCAGACAGATTTTATATTGATTATGGTAATACAAATTTGCAAATACGCATGTGAATGTGTGGTTAGAGTTTTTAAACACTATAATGCTATAGATAAATCCCCAAAAGATAATACAGCAGACATATGCATAATGCAGTCTCAATGTCTAAGTACTGATGGCAGGGCTAGTTCAAAGTGCAGGAGTTGGTGAACAGGTCATGAGAGACAGAAATTTGTGAGAAGTTGCATAGGCAGCTCCTCCCATTCTCGTTTGTAGCAGAATTGGTTGGCAAGCATTGCTACATAGCATCAGAAATAAAAAAAAACTGGCAAAACTACGCAAAGAAAGCATGATTTTCTCTGGAATAATTTGTTGGCTTGCTTAACTAGGCATCACACTTTTCCATGTCAAAAATCGATCCTCAAGAAAACCCTCAAAATTGGGTCTCAGAAAAACCCCTGCCTATTATTGGACACAACATCAGTGGGAAAATAGGATTTTTCATAAACATTTTCGGAAAAATCCACTTGTAACTGGAAAATATGATTGCAGAGTTCATACTTGTTCCAAATGTTAAAATAATAATAAAAAATTGATATAGGAATGGTTTGTCCCTAAGAGCCAAACATCCTGTCTGGGGCTCTTGCAGGAATCCTTTGCTACATTAAAACAACACAAAAGGTTCATCACAAAACTCCTGAACTAACCAAAAAGTGATTATGTAAACTAATGTAAACTAGTGACTAGCATGTTTTTTCCTTGATTATAGAGAGTCTCAAATACAGTGGGGCAAAAACGTATTTAGTCAGCCACCAATTGTGCAAGTTGTCCCATTAAAAAAGAGGAGAGAGGCCTGTAATTTTCATCACAGGTACACTTCAACTATGACAGACAAAATGAGAAGAAAAAAATCCAGAAAATCACATTGTAGGATTTTTTATGGATTTATTTGCAAATTATGGTGGAAAATGTGTATTTGGTCACCTACAAACAAGCAAGATTTCTGGCTCTCACAGACCTGTAAGTTCTCCTTTAAGAGGCTCCTCTGTCCTCCACTCGTTACCTGTATTAATGGCACCTGTTTGAACTTGTTATCAGTATAAAAGACACCTGTCCACAACCTCAAACAGTCACACTCCAAACTCCACTATGGCCAAGACCAAAGAGCTGTCAAAGGACACCAGAAACAAAATTGTAGACCTGCACCAGGCTCGGAAGACTGAATCTGCAATAGCTAAGCAGCATGGTTTGAAGAAATCAACTGTGGGAGCAATTATTAGGACATGGAAGACATACAAGACCACTGATAATCTCCCTCGATCTGGGGCTCCACGCAAGATCTCACCCCGTGGGGTCAAAATGATCACAAGAACGGTGAGCAAAAATCCCAGAACCACACGGGGGACCTAGTGAATGACCTGTAGAGAGCTGGGACCAAAGTAACAAAGCCTACCATCAGTTACACACTATGCCGCCAGGGACTCAAATCCTGCAGTGCCAGACTTGTCCCCCTGCTGAAGCCAGTACATGTCCGGGCCCATCTGAAGTTCACTAGAGAGCATTTGGATGATCCAGAAGAAGATATGAAGAATGTCATATGGTCAGACGTAACCAAAATAGAACTTTCTGGTAAAAACTCAACTCGAAGCGTGAAGCATGGTGGTGGAAACATCATGCTTCGGGCTGTTTTTCTGCAAAGGGACCAGGACGACTGATCCGTGTAAAGTACAGCATGAATGGGGCCATGTATCGTGAGATTGAGTGAAAACCTCCTTCCATCAGCTAGGGCATTGAAGATGAAACGTGGCTGGGTCTTTCAGCATGCCAATGATCCCAAACACACCGCCCGGGCAACGAAGGAGTGGCTTCGTAAGAAGCATTTCAGTCTCTCATAGCCAGTCTCCAGATCTCAACCCCATAGAAAATATTTGGAGGGAGTTGAAAGTCTGTGTTGCCCAGCAACAGCCCCAAAACATCACTGCTCTAGAGGAGATCAGGATGGAGGAATGGGCCAAAATACCAGCAACCTTGTGAAGACTTACAGAAAACGTTTGACCTCTGTCATTGCCAACAAAGGGTATACAACAAAGTATTGAGATAAACTTTAGTTATTGACCAAATACTTATTTTCCACCATAATTTGCAATTAAATTCATAAAAAATCCTACTATGTGATTTTCTGGATATTTTCCCCTCATTTTCTCTGTCATAGTTGAAGTGTACATATGATGAAAATTACAAGCCTCTCATCTTTTTCAGTGGGAGAACTTGCACAATTGATGGCTGACTAAAAACTTTTTTGCCCCACTGTACATGCCATTAAAATGACAACAAGCTTAGCCATATTGTAAAAAAAAATTCTACTGCGTGAAATCTAATTTGACCACTTGTAACTTGTTGTTTGGACATTCAGTAAGGCAATACTGATTCAAGCATTGAAACTTGTTGTATGAAGCAAGCACACAATTTGCTAATGTATCTTATTGGTAATGTAATAAATACATTAAATAGTTAACGTCATCTTTTTTCTGTTAAATAAAATAATTTATTGCATTTACCAGGGGTTATTACATTAAACGCTGAGTAATTCTTTTTTTTTATGCCTAATGTAATAACTTCCACTGATCATGTAATAACATAAACTAGAAAAGGTAAAATTCCTAGGAAATTGTAAAGTGAGGTTGCTGTCGCAGCAGCCGTTGTCCAGCTGTGTACTGGCAATAAATAAACACAGATAATCTCCTGGTACTTTGCTGGCCATCTTCCAAATTCACATAATGAATATCTTGCAAAAAGGTAGCAAAATAACTTCAGCCTAATGTAATACATGCTTTGTCTAGCAAACTAACAGCACAATGGAATGCACAAGGCTTGAAGGGAGAAGTGAGGATGTTATACAACAAACTAGAGACCAGGAGCCTCAAAACTATATGTTTAATCCAAAATGTAACATAGATATAAATGAATATCTGAAAATAAATATATTAATTTCAATTGTAAGATATTACAATGTGTTTAACAATCATCTGGGTGCACCCCTCAACCCACCCTGGACTGTCCCTGTCCTGCAAATCTGATCTTGCTTGTGAGCTAGATTAGGCTTTATAGACTCTAGACACAGCCCATGTGAATGGACTAATTATTAATAGTATTCTTAGACATCACCCAGCACAGCCAGAAGAGGTCTGGTCACCCCTTTGATCCTGGTTCCTCCCTATGTTTCTTCCTACAATCCGGCCCCCTTAGGGCGTTTTTCCTAGCCTTCAATGCTGTTGTTGCGTGTTCACTTGGGTTTTAGGCTGGGTGTTTTGTAAAAGCACTTTGTGACAACTGCTGATGTAGAAAGGGCTTTATCCGATTGATTGATTATTTTCTTGCTGTTGAACAGTACAACTTTCTGATTACAACACATAAACACAACTGATCAGATCTCGCACACAAAATAAACAGAATGAAATGTTCTTCTTAACCAGGTCCTTGTCCAAAGAAACATCTAGATAGTCCTCATAGGTAGGCTCGCCATCAAATACGTCCATCCCAATATAAAAACCTGACCCGTGCATAGGATGATTTAGACCAAAACTTTAATTAGAATTATGGATTAACTACCTAACAGCAGAAAATAAGTAGGACATTTTACATTTGTTCTGAACTATAACAATGGTATCTTTAAATCATATGCATACAAATTCTTTACCATAAGAAGTGATTCATGAAATACCACTATCCCACATGTTGCCTAGTTCAGAGAGAAACCATGAAATGGTGTCACACTTTACATAGCATGTAAGCATTATGCTACTGAATGTGTCATTTTAATACAAATATTGTTTAGTACAAATATTGTTAGGAACAATTTTTGTCATTATTACATTACATTCACTCTCTGAAAAGATTGCTAGCAATTGGCGTAAACTGCACAATTTACATCTAAAAACATGAGGTAAAGTTAGCATTGGCCCACTAGCGCCACCCTGAGATATCTGCCTCACAATTAAATGTAACTAACCAAGTGGTCTGCTAACAGAGACAAATAAACATAGTCTCTGCACAACAACGCAATTTATATTTTTTCCTTTAAGATATTTCTAAATTCTTTAGATAGTTATTCTAATTCTTTGTTAAGTATAGGGAAATCAATCTACTGTAGTGAGGCTTGTTAAAAGGCTTACTTCAACTGACTATCTGTAATTCAGGGGCGGGACATAACAATTTGTGGAATCCTGATTAGTTTCAGCCAATGTAAGTATCCTTTTAGATTTCTCAGAACATTTTCTTCATTATCTGACCTGTGTTACACTTACCTTTGACAAAGTAAGTCCCATGTAAGTCAATGCCATTTCACTGTCACTGAATAAACAGTACTGTAGCTAGCTAGCATTACTTGCAAACTCCGGCAGCCATTTGCATGGTCTCAATCCGAAAAGTTTGTTTACGTAGGTTGCTCAGTGTGGCTAACTACCCTTCGGCCAGTGTGGCTATGTTTTTTGCCACAAAAACGTAAATATTTCCTTAACCTTGCAACAAATCCTTCCAATAAACAATAGCAACGCAAACGGAAACGAGACACTCAGTTTGATATCTGTCATGAATCCGTAGTGCTAGAGCTCTAGGAGGAGTTCGGTTGGCTATAATAATAAATAAATACAATCTGTATAATCAGTAATGGATGGATGTCTTTTGGAACAGAGGGGTTAAAACCAAGTCAAGTTTTGGTTGAACAATAAACGTTGTATAACGTTGTCAAAATATCTGGTGCTGAAGAAATTCTGACTATGCAAGTGGTGTTGTTTATTATTAGTGTGATTACTAATGTGTCAGATCATGGTAGAAGCCTGTTCTACAGTATTTGGTTGGTAAGATCTAGCACAGATTACAACAAATAACAAGGTAGCATTTTGTAACAATACCTTATTAACTGTAATAACCACTTGCACTATATATATTTGTAAATGCTATGGGATACTTTATTTTTGGAGGCCCCACAAATAGGTGACAAGTATATGTTGATAAGAAACTGCTTGCTAAGGTTACAGTCAACATTAACATGTGTTGCACCCACCCATGGAGTCATAATTTGACCTTACAGACATGAGAATGGATGTCAACTGGACTGATCTAATCAATAAATAAAATGAATTTGCATTCAAGAGGTTATGCAAAGATACATATTAATTAAAGCAATTGAATTAGTCTAATATATCTGTAACAATGAAGACAATGCAGATAATCATTCTCCTGTCCTGCACCCTTTGGGTCTTTTGTATGGGACATGGACATCATGCAAGGAATGAGGTATGATGTCATATTGAAAGTATGGGGGATTTCCATGTCCCTGAAAGAGAGATCAAGAACACAATGCAATTTTCTTGTTTGACTGTGGAGGAACAGGGCCTCTGTTGTCTTAGTGAGGATGGGCAGGCGTTAACGTGCCCTGGAATACTAGTGGCCTGGAAAACTAGTGGCTAAAAAGTTTGCAATCACAACAATCATGGAAAAGAGTATTCATGGTACAAACGGTGCTGGTGCAAGCAAGCTGAAGATACAACTGAAAGAACAATACTCAGGAAAAAATATCTGGAAAAAATATTGGACCATGGTTGCACCAGGCTCGACCAACTCCATAAGGAATGATTTGGAAATGGGCCCATTCCAAAGCCCATCAAGGCCAATTGACCTATTTCCAGACAACAGTTTGCTGCAGTTGGCCTTTTTATGGAATACTTAGGTCAGAAACATTACTTTACAAGAGAAATTATTGCAGATCTCTGTACATGTCAAAGTTTATGCTAGAGAAATGGACCATACCTGCACAGTATGGCACAACACAGGACCTTTGGAGGCCATCTAACTCTTCAAAGAGCCCCACAAATGTATAACATGCAATTCCTTGTTGTGTCAACTCTGGGAATTGAAGCAACCTCTGTAATCACACAATTCTCTGAATTATGCCACAGCTTGCCTCTATTCATTCTTGGCCACACTGCGGAGGGATATGGGGATCACTCAGCCAGACAATATATCCAAGCCTTTCTGGAGGCTGAGAATAAACAGCTGTGTTTTACTAAAGCAGGATCAGATATTAAAATTAAACCTAGATCACGAAACCAATGGTAGAAAGGAATAACGAAACCCATAGAGGAATGGGTGATGAACTGATGCAAGAATTTTCAGTGAAAACAATACAGAAATGACCAACTACCAATTCCTGACGAAATTATTTCCTTTATTATTCAACTGACTCTTGATTTGGACATGCAAATGCTTGGTACAATAAACAAGGTTTCTCGCCTTTTAAAGAAGCTGTGTACATCATACCTTTTATCAATATATTTGTGAAAGATATGTTGATTGCAAATTTGGACCTTGACACCAAGTCTTTAGTTAGCATAATGAGGATTTATAAAGTGGCTGGTAGGATCATTAGTTTGGCCAACAATATAAAGTAATGGTTTGCCAAACACAGTGGTTTGATGAAGGCCTTGCTAATTCTGGAACCTGAAGGCTACGGCCATATTAGGATCAATAAAATCGTCTGGAGGTAGCTTTTGATTTTACTTTAAGAGTGTAGAATTTTCTTTTTGTATGACAAAACTTGTTACAGTTCCACTACTACTGCCATCTCTTAATTTCGGTTAAGTTTTACAACTATTGAAAATGTGTCATTCACATTTGTGATCCTAACAAGAATGTTTTTATTTTAAGTGTAGCATTTAATTTTTATTATTATGGATATTTTGCAATTGTAATTGTTATTATGACTGGTCAGACAAAGTCTTTAGTATGTAAATACTGGATCCGGTTATGTTTATTTTGTTTAAACCTTTTTCGTCTAAAATCATGTGAATGTGTGTGCAGAACAAGTGTGTGTGTGTGCATGTGCTTGTACACACAATTTGGTCTGTGCACAATGCAATATGTGAGGTGGGGTTGAAACCTGGTTCTCTGGAGCATGCCTGTTTTCACTTAGCAAAACCAAAAGGCCCTTTACTTTAGTTCAGTAGACAAAAACAGAGCTGGCATTAGCTTGAGAAGCCAATGCAATGCCGGTTATTTCTATTTTTAATGCAGTGGAATGTGACAGTTTATATGAAAGAAATCAGAGATTTGAAAGATTTCGGTAACCTGTTACATGATCGGCCGAAGTTATTCCTTGATCATGTTATAGCTTATCGAAATTGGCAACAAAAAAGCGTACATATAGCAGAACAAAATATGACATTAAATGTTTTTTTTACATTTTTATTACATTAAACCGGTATGTTTTTAAAAATACAAAAGTTTCTGCAAATATGAATTGATACACCTGTTTAACAGACCTTCTCAAAAAGATTATGAAAGTAAAACAGATTTGAGCATTAAGGATTTTTTCTCACCTGAGCCAGAGCATCCAGGCCCTCTTGGTTTAGACAGGAGTATGTGTTCAGTAACTGATTCTTCTGCTCCAGTAAACGGGCTATGTCCTGTCTGACCAGACCTCCTTCAAGCTTCCAGAATATCACTCCTCCGACTAACACGTAGGCCATGTACAGTACCCCCAAAATGAGGATAGAGGGGATGTGAGAAAGGCTTAACCCATGGCAAGACATGGCTACACCAAGTGTTTAGGGCTTGCTCAAATAATTCTGACAAGCTTCTTCTACCTTTGTAGGTCTAAGCAGAGAAGTGGCAAGGATTAAGCCATCCCGGCACTCCTTTCCTACCCATGCGATACAGGCAAATTAATCCTTTACTGAATGTGCTCCTGCTTCAATCTTCCAAGGTTTTGCATGCAAATATGAAGGTGGGGTCAGAAGCCTTGTTTACAGATAGCCCTAACATGTGGTTAGTTAACTGATCAATAAAATCCAATCAATATATGATTAAGGTTTGTCGTGTCTACACATTGCATTGTGTCTATTATCAACCCATTGTGTCCACAATAAAATCACAATCTGCCATTTAATCTACAACTGACAAGATTAGGATAAAGGTTGCATGTTCACACCAGCTAACCATGCCACAGCAAATCCAGAAAGTACCCTACGGTTATGCAAGGGAATGGAGTTGTAGCATATAGGAAAGGTGGCTCAATAACAACACAAATATTTATTATTTGAAAGGTTACACCCACGCTTTTAGCCTTTAAAATGTAAATCAGATAATATAACATTACAACCTTGTTCTAAAACACTGAAAATGACTGGCATTTAATAATGTGATTTAATGCAATTACCCTTCATGCAAGCTGTCCAGCTTTGGTCTTAATCTATTCACCCTTTGGGTTACCATTATCTTAACTCAACATGTACCAAATGTAAATCCAGCCACCTCTAAGTTTGGAAGTGTAATTTTCGTTCTCCATGTTTAACAGCTTATGTATGTTTAAGGACTAGTGTTTTGTTAGCATATTCTCCTGAGACCCAGTGGGACAAATGTTGCTCAGATGTGTTTCGAATATTATATTCTAATTGTTTGGAGTTATAATAACAACTTTAAAACTTTTGGGGGATTTTTGAAATATTGTTTTGGTTCATATAATATGTCATCTGTTCAGAAATGTTGTCTATTACAGAGGACAGAAATGAATGGCTGGGTCTCAGGAGATTATTGGACACAAGGATTTATAGCAGGGGTGGGCAAATATTTTGGCTCGGGGGCCAAATCAGGATTTTGAAATGAAATGGAGGGCCACTTTTGTTTTTGTAATTTTTTTATCATAATTGATTTGGATGCCAGAAAAGGGCAAAAGTTAATACATACATTACATATGTACAGCAGATCCCTTATAATGTGTAAATAGTTTAAATTCTAACTGAGATGTATAAGAATGGGCTTGTGAGTTGTTTTTTAATTCCTCTCAAAACAATTTTATTACATTCCGCGGGCCGGATGGGACAGCATCGCGGGCTGCATTTGGCCCTCGGGCCGTAGTTTGCCCACCCCTGATTTATAGGATACTTTTAAAAGGGAAAAACAAGGCAGGATAGAAGGATACTTAATACTATGTCGACCAAGCCACCAAGTCGATAGACTATTGTCACTACTGTAATGCATATTTGACATTGTAATTTGGGTCTGTTGATCCATTTGGGGTATAAAGACGTCATTCAACTTATTGAAATGGCTCAACAAAAAATCTGATCATCTATAACAGAAGGTACTGTCATATTGTCAGACATTCCATTCCAAATATAAATGGGAAAATAAATAAAACTAGCACACAAATACAGGATTTGTATTTGTAATTGGGATTTGTATTTTTAGGAAAGGGACAGCACTAATGTTGTTGGATCAAATCTGATGAAAGCATATTTGGAATTTACAAACTACACATAGTTCTGGCCAGGGCCGGTTCAAGTCATAAGCAACCTAAGCGGCCAGATTGCTTATGAGCCCCAGACCACTATGGGAGAGGGGGTCCCTAATTCACATATTGCTTAGGGCCCACAAAGGGCTAAGGCCAGCACTGGTTCTGGCTATATGAACCATCAGTGAACTTTATTCTTACTTATGTTAACTTTTTATTCTTACTTATGTTAACTTTTTCTTCGAAACAGGCTGACGTCAGAAATGTTAACACTTTTACCAGGTTTGAATATACCTTTTGCATATGATTGATTTTTGTATTTGCATACAATAAAATATTTGTTGTAAACCTTGCTTTTTATTTTTTTTGTTAAAAAGAAATTTTGTTTAATTTTTATTTTCTTACGTTCAATGCGTTTTTGCTCAATTTGCTCAATTCCATAGAGCTACAGTATGCAACTGTAACGTGACAAAAATTAAGGACGACTTTACCGAAGTTTAAGAGTTCTATATTCTGAATATGATAACTGTTTGCAATAGTTTCAGCATTACCAATTAAACAGCAGACACACAGCCCCCTGGTAGAATGAATGAAAGAACAAAATGACTTAATGAAAAATGAACAAAATGAAGTGTACCTATGATAAAAATTACAGACATGCTTTGTAAGTTTTCTTATGAGCCAGTTATAGGAAATGTCTTATTGAGGTTCTTTCAGTCAAAGAGGGCAATGCCAGCTAGTAGGGCATAGGGTGTCCTAAATTTTCAGAAGAAAATGGCATCTTTGTAAATCTTTTGTTATATATATGATATAATGGATACAATGTAATTGTTCTTCGTTCAATTTCTCTATAGAAATTGTTTAAAAGAATAACAAATATTGATACAACGGTATCATAAAAAATAACTAAATATTTCATGGTGTGTAATTATTTCACAACTGTATGTTCATTGTATTTTTAGCCCTTTTTAATTAACTACTTCACTTTCGTTCTTATTTCAACTAAATAATGTATTTTAGTAAACACAACTTCTTATTCCAGTGATCACTATTATGTTAATACTATACCAGCACAATTTGAGCAGACCAACAAAGGATTTTTTATTTAAATAATAATTGTGTCCATTAAACTTATACTCGATTTTCAGCAATTACAGCCTTTGGCATTTTAATTTTCAATCTTT
>JACXGK010000742.1:15320-91827 GCA_016801125.1 Novumbra hubbsi
GTAAAATGAAAGGACTAACTAACATAAAACGATATACAAATAACGTGTAGAGTATCCACTTGAAAATGAACTAAACAGAGACAAACCGTGAGCCGTTGAGACAAGCAACAAACAATAAACCACACCGGGTGTGGTGAAAACC
Organism: Novumbra hubbsi; assembly: GCA_016801125.1. Lineage (NCBI taxonomy): Eukaryota > Metazoa > Chordata > Actinopteri > Esociformes > Umbridae > Novumbra > Novumbra hubbsi. Next base: position 15,463 of record JACXGK010000742.1, read on the forward strand.
TAACCTAAGTAGGCTCCCCAATCAGAGTCAACTGAATGCAGCTGCTCTGACTGGGGATTCCACAATGGCATGGAGATGGCTAGAGGCCTCTCCATGTGCCATGCCCTGAATGGGAGCCCCAAAGCATAGAGATGGCTAGGGGCCCGCATCCAGGACATGACACTTTTGAGGTTCTCTGAAGAGATTTCATCTCATGCTTTCTGAAGCAACTCCCAAATGTTGGATTGGCTTGATGGGCTTTATTCAGCTTTATTGTCATTGCATCCAACCAGAAGTGCAAAACAGAGCAGATCAAAAATGTTGTGAAAAAATGTTGTGCAGGGCAGTGTGTCAGTGTACAGATGCTCCAATCTATGAGCCTATAAATGTATGGAGGTGCAATTGGCATAGGTAAGTAATGTGCAATATAAAGATGTACAAAGTGCAAATGTGGCAGTACAAACGGAATGCATTAGTGCAAGGGTCAAATGAGGTGTAAATATGCAATAGCAAGTACAAACAGTATGCATTGTGCAAGTGGCAAATAGTGACAAATAATGAATAAGGTAGCATGTGTAGAGCAGAAGGTAATGGAAGAGGAAGACTAGCATCGGGACACAAGAGTTCAGTAGGGTAACAGTAGCTGTCCCTCTGTTCGACAGTATTATTGCCTTGATTAATAACTATAATGTGTTTGCTGTAGATAGCTCTATTAATATATGCCCAATGCACTAGAGTTTATCATCTATCCGCGAACAAATACTCACAGACACGTCAGAAAGACACATTCACAAAAGAGAATAGTACATGTGAAACATGTACATGTATATTGTGCTGTTTTTGCAAAAACAAAAACATTTGCTAAACATAATTTAGCAAACAGTTGTCATTCTGTCTTACTCAAGTACAGAATTTTCACTTTACCAGCTCAGGAAATTAATTAAACAACATAATGGTTACAAATGCAAATAAATTAAAAATACAAAATACATTTATTTCTGCTGTTCCTAAGAAAAGCAAACATACTAGGATAAGAATAATTGATGAAATAAAATTATGTTTGATTTTAATATCATATTTTTATTTAATATGTATTAAGTACACTGCATAAATGGGTATGAAAATGTATTTTTAAACTGATTTCAAGTTAGCCCTAAAGTTACATAACTATATATGAAAAACATTTGGCCATGGTAAATTAAAATGATACAGTAAATTACAAAACATTCTAGGTTTGGCTTTGCACATTGACATCCATACAAACACCTAAAGCTTATTTGTATTTCACCGAATCTATTCAAGATATCCTATTTTAAAAAAGCATGGTAATAATCTTTTGTTTAAACTACAATTTATATAATTTTTTATTCATGACGATTTCTGTCTACATGGCAGGCGTGCCCCCCAGGAGAGCTTCAGAATTACAGTGTAGGGATTGTTTTTTTAAACAACCCAAGAGGAGTGCTGGTCTCATATCAGTTTTTGCATTCTAGATTGTACTGAATAGATTTGGAGGTAAGGAATTAATAGTTAATCAACAGTATAAGCCAAATGTAAACAAGGAAATAATTTCACTAGCCCCCCCTGTGTCTAATAATACAAAAACCTCCCTGAAAACAAAATATATATATACACAGTACCTGTCAATTTTTAGGACCTCTGTTTTTCCTCTTCCAATGACAGAGTTTAATGTCTTGATGTACTTTAAAATAAGCACACAAACAAACAAACATTTGGAAAAAATTAATATTGGAATTGTTTGGTTTAAAAACCTAGTCTAAATTTTGTAATAATCAAAATTGCTTAATTTTTCATTTTTCTAGGGTAGTTCTGACATAGCCTTGACACCAGAGGGGATTCTCATTTTGCCACCTAGCCTACTTACTGCCACTTGGCCTGTCAAACCAGCAGCTCGAAGTTTTATTTTTAATTGTTGAAAGTGAGACTTGCGCTTGTTTTCCTGTGAGCTGCCTATCACACAATATGTTGACTCTTGGAAACATATCTTCTGATTCTGTTGTGGCTTTGGGTCTGCCCTCTTCCTATCAAAATGTCTAAGTGCTTTCCAAATCACAGTGTTCATGTGCTTTTTGAAGGTAGTGTAGTACACTGTACTCACTGTAACCTTGGTTTCTTGGCAATTTCTCTGAAGGAAACACCTACATATTTAATGGTTGTAATGGTCTGTCAGTCTTACTTTTTTATCAGTCTTTTTCTTGTCAGTATTATAGCAATATACTACTTTCTGCAGTACAATAATGACTAAATAATACTTAAGAGGGTGTAATAACACAATCCATTCCATCACTGCTTTTATACAAACAGCAGGTTTTGTCTGTATAAAAGCAATCAAAAAACATTGGGACACCTGAAGGAATTTTTAGCATTTTCTTTCAAGGCAAAATGTACTTCCATTGCTACAGAACAGCTGTAAGTTGTTAAACCATTACTTGTTCCCTATACTTGTTCCCTAACAATAGCATGTACATTATTTTATTTTATTATTTTAGTAAACCAAACTTTTTTTTTTCTTTCTTTTTTTACATCAGGGAGTTTGTCGCTTACCTTTGTACCATTTCAGGTTATTCTCTGGGCTTGAACAACATTTTTGTAAAAACTAACAAAATGTGGAGTTCTTAAATTTTTTACCAGGAATGCATATTTTTGAGGAACCAGTAAACATGAGTAAGCCAGTAAATAGAGAAATTCAGTAAACTTAGGTGACATCACAAGATATATGACCTGCATTCTATCATCTTGTCACCTGTCTCCCATCTGCCCTGAAATTATGTAATAGTGGAATATGATAAGGCATTACCCATTCTTACTCCACCCAAACCTGCATGACCACCATCTATCTAGTTACTTTAGACCCGTGAGGAAAAGACGTGGGGTTAAAGAAGGGTCACAAGACTTTAGGATGTTCCTTGTACTATAGGCCCTACCCCCAATATGCTATTAGTAAACACCTTGTCTACTTTATTTATCTGCAGACTGTTAGTATGTATGCACAAAGCCAGGTCAAATATTAGAGTGTGGACTGGATAGCCCTCTGGCCTGACCCCACCTCTTGTTTAATGGAGGGCACCTCTTTCTGGATCTTAAAGCCGGGACGTGTCAATCCAATAACGTGCTCCATTATCCGAGTGGCCATGTTGAGAATAAGTGCAAGCCATGCCAGGGCAAAGATGATCCAGACGCCTGCCAGGCTACGGTACACAGATATGTAGTTCTTGTTAGGATCAGTTCCTGGTAGGGTGGATATAGAGACATTGTAAAATGGTCCATTAAATGAAATGTAACAATGTTTGGGGTAAGATTTAACCTGGTACTCACCCACAACGTAATCCCCAAAGCCAATTGTACTGAGGGTGATGAATGCAAAGTAGAACCCCTCCCCATATGTCCAACCCTCAACGTAGCTGAACACCACGGGAGGGATGATCAGGAAGAGCAGGCTGCCCATCACAAGAAACAAGCTCACCGCTAGAACGTCCACTGATTGCTGAAGTTAAGACATTTCAACAATCTTAAATGCTAACATTATATTTGTAATACCTAAGTCAGCAAACCAGCGTTGTGAAATCAGTTTTAAAATGACAAAAACCAAGAGAGACATATTTAACAACAATTAACTGTAAAGACAATTGAGCTCTTCTGACCTTCTGATTTTAAAAGTATCTAAAAGTAAATAAAGAGAAACTAGGATCAAGTTATCCATTCTAATATTAAAGGAAAAATAAATCTTAGACATTATGGAACTTTGGGTTTAATCTGTTAATTAATAATGTTGAGTAAAAACAACAGTTCTGTCGACAGTTCAGTCTAGCTTGTATCCTGTCAAGACTTGTTCAAATAAATATAATTTTCTGTTAACCTGCGTTTGCTTCCTGACCTATTCTTCCTGATCTATTCTTGACACATTACAAAATGTTGTTAGGATTCACCCCTTGGTAAGGACAGCCCTGACATACCTTGTATGGCACCACAGAGACCATGGCCCTCTCCAATTGGCCCAAATGAAGGGTAAGGCACTTGCCGAGCTGGTTGAGGAAGGCCAGATTAAGAGGAATCCCACAAATGGCATAGAACACACAGAACACCTGACCAGATACAGTGCTAGGTGACAAGTTACCGTACCCTGTGAACACAAAATGGCCAAAAATGAACAACAGTTCACTATATATCAAAGCAGACGTACAGTGATTGTTTTAGAAACACAGTTCAGTGGAAAAGTATTCAGACTTCACTTCTCCATATTTTTTACATTAAAGTACACAATACACCATAATGCACAAATAAAAACAAGATTTTTTTGGCATTTTGGTAAATGTATATAACCACCCCCAGAAATATCACAACTGCAAGGGACACATTTATATTTACAAGTGGTTTCCAAATGGTTTCTAATATGAATTTGGGGATAAGCTTACCTATAGTTGTTACAACAGTGCCAGCAAAAAAGAAGGAGCTGCTGAAATCCCAGTTGCTGGGGTTGGTGGAGTTTCCTAATGGGTTGACCCCTTTCTCCCAGGCATCCAGTATCACCTATTCAAGCACCAACCAACATTATATTTTAAATAGCGTATTGATGACAAACACACAAGCCACGATTAATACTGCCTCAAAAGGGTGTTATCAAAAACAATTAAGCAGTGTGCAAATGTAAGTGGAAAACTATAGTACTTAAAAATGTATAATAATTCACATTTTAAACCGTCTCTAGTCACCCATGTATGAAATCATACTGGCTAACAGGATATACAGACGTGTTGATGACTTGTTTCCAAAGTGGTCCTCTGATGCCTTCAGTTATTACATACTCCATTATGTTTAACAACACCACAGTTCCCTCTCCCAAAGTGTAAAGAACCTCGACCATTGACAATATCCTGCCTCTGTAAAGCAGTGACTTGCATTCAGGGGTATGTTTTACAACATCCAGAGTGTGATATGCAGGGTCCCAGTAGCTTTTTGAATGGTCTGAAACTTCAAAGAGTATCTCAAATAGGACACCAATTGTACCCCTCAGGCTTAAATATAACACATTTTCTGGGTGGCCTTTTCAAACTTGTCGAAGACCAAATGCCTTATTAAATTAGCTCATTTTACATACCTAACAGAAAACAAAGTAATCTATTACTTCCGGCTGTCTTCTGGATGTTGTAAACATAAAACTAGACAGAAATAAAAATATAAAGTAGTGTAAAGTAGGTAAAATTACAGAAGAAGAGAAAAAAATTACATTTGAAGAAAGAAAATTATAAACATGAATGACATCACATTGATTACTTGTTTTTCTATTTGACTAAAACCTGCACAAATCTTTCCAAGGCGGGTCCATCCAGACAGGTGTAGTTTGCCAGGAAGCGCAACTTCTCTAGCTGGCAGTGGTTGCGGTTGTTCTTTTCTGCTTCTTTCTCCAGCATCTGGAAGATTGTGGCCCCCACTAATAGGTACATGAAGTGAGCCAGAACCAGAAGTGCCGTCCAGCTCACCTTTACCTGAATCACATGAAACCTCTCCATGAACAATTAAACTACAATGGAGAGAGAGGAAGTTAGAGATATGGTATTGGTATACAGAAGAGGCCTGGGACCAATGTTGGTTTGGTATGAACTCCTGGTTTACTCCTCAAAAAATAAGTTGCAGCAGACACCAGTGAAAGGTGTTGAGAGTCTTGGGAGTGTGGTAAAATCGAACAGAACCGCTTAACTGCTTATAACAAGTAGAAATCATGTGCAGTTCCTCAAAGCAGTCTTCCATCTTTGAGGTTGATATTACACAGTTAATCTCATAAATTAACTGATGTTTAAGATGATAGGTGAGTAAGAGGACCGGAAGACAGCACCGCAGAAAATCTATGTAAATAAAAAAAAAACACTAGATAGGACATTTTCTTTGTCCGTTTGCATGTTGAAGCAGTGTTAAATAGAACAGGATCCCTTGAATGCTTGATATTGACACGTATTCATGGATGAAATACTCCAAAGATTACAGCATTCTCATTTCGATTGGTCAAAGAAAGAACACTAGATGTTGGTTCGTTGATCAACTTTGGTTCCTCTAACTACATCCGTCCCAACCCACACACTCTCACACATCACGTACAAGCTTTTCGATTACTCTTTCCTCAAATACGGAAGCAGGTGCATCATCTTGTCAGCAGAACATAAGTTAATGTTTCACAAGGCTAGTAGCTGGTAGGAAGATTATCTTTACTGACCATTAAAAGACCCTGATACTAAATGTGTTTATGACTTGCTGCCTAATATATCCCACCCACTTCACCTGTCAGTGGTCATAATGTTATGGCTGATCGGTGTACAAGATAATGTTAAAGCAAATGTGGTAGCTAACAGCATAATACACATATTGTTTTGTTATTGTATTGAAGGGAATTTGAGATGAAACCTATCAATCACAATCACAGTCATTTAGCATATGCTCTTATCAAAGCGACTGACTATTAGTGCATTCAACCAATGTCTAACAGAACCCTACAAATCAAGTTGGATTTCTATGTGAAAAGACATAGAAGTTCAGAAACAAAAGAGGTTTGCGGTACAGGAAAAAAAGACAGAAAACACAGAAGGTCACAGAGAGGCTGAAGCAGGAGGAACAGACAGGGTGACAGAGAGGCTGAAGCAGGAGGAACAGACAGGGTGACAGAGAGGCTGAAGCAGGAGGAACAGACAGGGTGACAGAGAGGCTGAAGCAGGACGAACAGACTGGGTGACAGAGAGGCTAAAGCAGGAGGAACAGACAACAAAAACAAACTGTCACAGCCTGGCTGAAACAGCCACTATACAGCTATACGATCAAGTTAAGTTAAGTTCAGTTCAAAACGATCACTCAGGGCCAGGTCCTTACTGATAAAGAGAAATGTATCTTACTTAAAAATGTAATGGGAACAAGCAACAAAGCATCACAAACATCCCCATTGAAAGTTTGAGGAAAAGCTCATGAAGTACAATGTTGAGTGGGAAAACAAACTATGATAATCTCAATCTAAAAAGGCTCTATGTTGTTACATTTTGATTGCATTTATCATGGGTAAAGGACCCAACTTATGCCTAATGGTGTGAAATGTTGGGGGGGAAGAGATCATTGAAAGAGAAGCATGGTGACATGTGCTGAGTTCATTCTTTCTCCAAGACAGAATGCAAATCTCTGCCCTCCTTGTCATCTAGTAAACAAATCAGCTTGGAGTCATGCAAAAAGGATGACTTGGAAAAGCTGAGAGGAGTGTGCAGTGTGGTTCATCATATCATTCCATTTGTCTGAAAGAACATTCCATTAGGAATGCTTAAGCTAAGGGAAATACGGTAAAAAACATAATGAAGTATACCAACATATTACATTTACAAGGCATGATAAAAGGCATCTTAGGTAAATTAAGTTCTGAGAACATGAAAGGAACATTAAAGTTAACCTGGAAAAACAAGGTGACATTCAATAAAGGGCCCAGTTTAATCTAAGGAGATCGATTTTATTTTTAGAAAACATGGGAAATTCCCTAAATTGTCCAGAACTGACAAATAGATTTCCTTGTGTGAGTTGACTCCAGCAAACCCTGCCAGTAGATATTCAGATGAGGTAACTTGCTCTCACACATGTTGACACACATGATTTCCTGATTGGACTAGCAATGTGGAAAAACACGTTTTATGTACACCCCGCTTTCCCAAAAGTTGCTGTGTAAAAATAAAAAAATAATGGAATGATGTGCAAATCATGTATCCCTATATTTTATTGACAATAGTATAAAAACAACATATCAAATGTTGAAACAGATTTTTTTTTATTGTTTTGATAAAAAATAAGATGCCCATTTTGAATTTGATGCCAGTAACAAGTTGGGTTAGGAGCATGTTTACTAGAGTGTTGCATCAACCTTTTTAACAATAGTCTAAAAGCATGATGGAAATGAGGAGAAAGTAAGATGTATTTTCCATTCTTGTTTTAAATTTCAGCTGCTTAACAGTCGTATTATTGGATTCATAATGCGCCAAATGTTTTTAATGGGTAAGAGGTCTGGGGTCCGTTCTTCGAAGCTTGCAAAATCAGTTAGCCGGAATTGGTTGTTGACGATTTGTCATTAGATTGGTTTCTTCGACGCTCATCCTAGATTTGCGGTCATAGCCACATGCACGTAAATGTAAGTCTGCTCGAGAGCTTAAATTAGATTGCGACTATGTACTATGAGGTGATACGGGTACGGATAAGTCAATAACAGCCATGTCTGGTCCGTTTTTACAAGAGCAACTAATTGCGGAACCGCAAGGATAATTCGCAGTTTTAGAATGAATTGCGTGTTGCGTGATAGACAGGATCCTTTAGTGCACGGTGATATTTTACTTTATGAGAGATATCGGTTTTCTTGTGAGGGACTAATTTACATAGTTAACTTGTTGGAACCACATGTTAAACGTTCAACTTGTATTCGTGCTTTAAACACAGCACAACTGTGTGTATTGCCTGCAATTCTCCACAGTGTTAAATACATTTATGCTGGGCCCAACAGAACTGCAAGTTTCCATTATACAGGTGATTATGACAGGATCTTGCTTAGAGACAGAGGCTATGCATGCAGGCAGTATTGCATGACACAATTCCCTGAACCAAGCCCCAGACCACAAATCTGCTACAATGCAGCTCTAGCCAGGACAAGGGCAAGCATTGAAATGACCTTTTGGCCACTAAAGGGAAGATTTCAGTGTCTGAAAGGTCTGAGGGTTGCACCTGACCGGGCATGTGACATTATTGTTGCATGTGCCATTCTACACAACATTGCCACCATCAAAAAGGAGAGGACCCCTGTGGTGGAGGTGCAGCCCGATGATTACCTCCGTCCAGTGCACTTAGACCAACCTAGTGGCAGAGCTGCAGGAGACAATTGTAGAACACCATTTTCAATAAAAGACAAGCCCAATATGCATAGTCCCTTGAGTTTTATTGCCATTAATTTTTGCAAACACAAGTGTCATGGCAACATATACAGTGGGGAGAACAAGTATTTGATACACTGCCGATTTTGCAGTTTTGTTCTAATTACAAAGCATCAAGTTAACAAGGTTGAAATGACTAACAGCCATTTTGAATATACTTTAATGCAGTAAAAAAATATTTTACTGTGTACTGAGACAACTGAAAGCTCATTTACCTGTAATGAAGGTGTTGCTGCTACTGGTACCTCGATGTGGTCTAAGGAAGAGCTGCCCCCAGGAAGGCCCTCCATAATGGGTTGGTTCACATTGTTCACTCTTCTGATGGGGTATAACTTGGGGGTGCAGGACCACCACCACCAATTTTTTTTGTTCCGCTTTTCTTTTGGTTGCTGTTACAAACTGACAAATATATCTTCCACAGTGTCTTTGTAAAAGAGACTACAGAAAATTGTAATGATTACCATTTTGTAGAACACTCTTGTATTTCACTTCCCATGTTCTATTGGGTCCTGTGTTGGCTCTGACATTAGAGATGAACAAAGTAATTAAGAAATGGTAATAATGGTAAAATAATAAAATAATGTAATAAGTGATTAGAACATCTAACACCACCTACGCATTTAATTTGTTTGCAACTTTCTGAACTTCAGAATGTAGTTTGACTCAATCTTTCTGAAATAAGCAAGGCCTTCCCTGAAAAATACTTTGTCTGGATATATATTATATATTTTGCTCCAAAACCTGTATAAATTGTTCAGATGCGGCGTGTTGTAGTGGAAGGATCAAGACGCAGGAGTCTATATGTAAGGTTGTTTATTAAGACCGCACAAGGTATACCTCTCGTAACGTGTGAAGTGAGGAGAATAAGGTACTATGCCAAAACAACAGGAACACAGGGAAAAAGGGAACATATTTACACAGACAATGCGGAGCAGGTGCGGGTAATCAAGGACTGGGGCGCGTTCACACACAGAAGAAAAACAGGACAACACAGAGGAACGGGGAACGGAGGCCAGCTCCAGCTCCCCATCGTCGCCATCCCCAGCTCCCCATCGTTGCCATCCCCAGCTCCAGCTCCCCATTGTCGCCATCCCCAGCTCCAGCTCCCCATCATTGCCATCCCCAGCTCCAGCTCCCCATCCCCAGCTCCAGCTCCCCATTGTTGCCATCCCCAGCTCCAGCTCCCCATCGTCGCCATCCCCAGCTCCAGCTCCCCATCGTCGCCATTCTCATCGCCATTCCCAGCTCCAGCTCCCATCGTCGCCATCCCCATCCCCAGCTCCCCATCGTCGCCATCCCCAGCTCCTCATCGTTGCCATCCCCAGCTCACCATCATCGCCATCCCCAGCTCCAGCTCCTCATCGTTGCCATCCCCAGCTCACCATCATCGCCATCCCCAGCTCCAGCTCCTCATTGTTGCCATCCCCAGCACCAGCTATGCGCTGACACCAGCCCCGGGGACGACCAGGAGGATGCGGAGTAGGTCGGTCTGGACGGTGACAATAAAAATCCCGCAGGTGAGAGGGGTGGAGGATGTCTGTCTGTGGCACCCAGCTCCGTTCCTCCGGATCGTACCCCTCCCACTCCACCAGGTACTGAAGGATCAAGTCCATGATGGAGCGGATTGCGTACCTCCCAAACCTCAGCTCCTGATTGACACGTTCCCGCCTCCCATTTGCCTTGGGGTGGAATCCGTAGGATCCCGTAGTGCCGGAAGACATGTGTAAATAGGGCTTCCGCAGTCTGCAGGGCCGTCAGAATAACAGGCAGGGGAAGGAAGCAGCAGGCTTTAGAAAAATTATCCACAATGACCAGAAAGGTTGTGTAGCCCTGGGATGGAGGCCAAGGTGGCCACAAGCACCTGTCCTTAAGGCAGTGGATGGTACACCCTATGCCCGGATGACCGGAGGAGGGAGAGGTGTGAGCCCAGTAGAGTAGCCGATCCCTCACCTCAGTCAGTACGTACTGTAGTCTCTCTGGACATTGAGGTGGGGCGGTTCACTTCCAGCAGTGCTTGCAAATCTGGGTATCAATCTCCCACTCCACCGGCGCAATGAAGCAGGAAGCCGGCATCCTCTGAATCATAAACACGGACCAGGGCGTCTGCCTTGATGTTTTTACTGCCAGGAATTTAGGACAGAGTAAAATTAAACCTGGTAAACAACACGTCCCACCTGGCTTGACAAGAATTCAGTCTTCTCGCCGTTTGGATGTACTCCAGGTTGTCAGGGCGAGAAAAGGGTGCTTAGCCCCCTCGAGCCACTGTCTCCAAACCGACAGGGCTCGGACTACAGCTAGCAGCTCCCGATCACCCACGTCGTAATTCTGCTCCGCCGCACTAAGTGGTTGTAAGCTGTTACAGTCCTAACGTCTGTTCCACAGGTACATGTTCATTAGCTGTTTATGGTTCATTGAACAAGTATGGGACACAGTGTTTAAACACTTTACAATTAATATTTTTTACCATGCACAGCCATGGCCAAACGTTTTGAGAATGACAAGTATTGGTTTACACAAAGTTTGCTGCTGCATTTTTTTGCTGTTTTTTTTTTTGATGTTACTATGGTATACTGAAGTATAATTACAAGCATTTCATGAGTGTCAAAGGCTATTATTGACAATTACATTAAGAACATGCAAAGAACTAATATTTGCAGAGTTGACCCTTCTTCTTCAAGACCTCTGCAATTCACCCTGGCATGCTATCAATTACATTCTGGGCCACATCCTGACTGATGGCAGCCCATTCTTGCATAATTAATGCTTGGAGTTTGTCAGAATTTATGGGTTTTTGTTTGTCCACCTCTTGAGGATTGACAACAAGTTCTTAATGCCATTAAGGTCTGGGGAGTTTCCTGGCCATGGACCAAAAATGTAAATATTTTGTTCTCCGAGCCACATAGTTTATACTTTTTGCCTTATGGCAAAGTGCATTTTCATGAAAAAGAGCATTTTCATGGAACAGAGGGACTTTGCAATAAATTGCAATTCATCTGATCACTCTTCATTACATTCTGGAGTATATTAAAATTGCCAGGCAGCAGACTTTGTGAAAATGTATATTTGTCTAATTCTCAAACATTTTGGCCACGGCTGTATACCTACCACCCAATTCTTCCACAGGGGGCACCACAGGCCATGCCCTAATCCCGTTTTCTCTTAATGATGAAAGTTCCCCCCCAATTTACCTAGAAGTATGACTTTTTTGTGTACAAGATTCATTCCACAAGAAAAACAACATTGCCTCACCCTGTATGACTCCTCATCATTGTGGAGTCCTTTGCCTGTCTTGGCTTCATCACCACCCAGGACCTCAAGTGGGAGCATAACACCAGCTCAATCACCCAAAAAGTACAGCAGAGGACGTACCTTCTGTGGCAGCTGAAGACTTCCACCTGCCAAAGACAATGATGGTGCACTTCTACACAGCCATCATGGAGTCCATCCTCACCTCCACCATCACCATCTGGTACACTGCTGCCACTGCCAAGGACAAGAACAGACTGCAGCGTATCATTCGATCTGCTGAGAAGTGTTTTACACACTTTCTATTTACTGTGGCATTTATATTTTTACTTAGCTTGGGGAATGATACAAGATGGTGGAGAATATGATTGACCAGAGTAAAAATATATATTAAAGTGCTTACCATGGGATGTTTTCTGCTGCCATATGCTGACAAAGATTTTTTAGAGCTTACATTTTTTTAGAATTCTCTGAATCTTTTAACCATATTTTGTACCATAGATGATGAGATACACAAACTATTTGCAATTTTACTTTATTCATAAATTGAAAAACATTATTCTTAAATTGTTTCACTATATTCACTTTCACAGAGTGGTGAACCACTCCCCATCCTAATTTCTAAATGATCTTTTAATATCCTTTTATTTACAGTGATGTGGCCAATTGGCCTAATTAGTGGTGTGATATTCCACCAGGATTAGTTTTTTTGCGTTACACAACTTTTCCATTCCTTAGTTTTTTCTGTCACTTTAAAACATGTTGCTGGCATCAAATTCAGAGACTGAATATTTTTTAAGCACAAATAAAGTCACATTTTCAACATTTGATATGTCAAAACAAAGGGCTTGTAGCTCAAGTAAAAGCAAAACCTAGGTTTGGTAAAATTCCATATTATTATGCAAATTATATTGTACACTGATTTTCCTAAATAGTCAACGCAAATGACAGTCAGTATAATTTTCAAGTCATCAACCGTGAGGGTAAAAGTCGAACTTCATTGAACAAACAAAAAATGCACTGTTCCAAATTATTATGCACAACAGAGTTTCAAAACATTTTATAGGTTGTAAAGAACTGAAAATGGTCATTCGTTGAATTTGCTGCATTAGGTGGTCAAATTTACTGAAATCATAAGCTAATTCAAAACAAACATCTTCACAGGGCAAGTTACATGTTAACATAGGACCCCTTCTTTGATATCACCTTCACAATTCTTGCATCCATTGAACTTGTGAGTTTATGGAGTTTCTGCTTGAGAGTTACTGCCTCCCACCCTCATAGATATTTTGCTTGAGGATGCTCCAAAAGTTCTCAATAGGGTTGAGGTCAGGGGAGGATAGGGGCCACACCATGAGCTTCTCTCCTTTTATGCCCATAGCAGCCAATGACACAAATGTATTCTTTGCAGCCTGAGATGGCGCATTGTCATGCAAGAAGATGATTTTGCTACAGAATGCACGGTTCTTCTTTTTGTACCATGGAAGAAAGTGGTCCGTCGGAAACTCTAGACACTTTGCCGAGGTAATTTTCATACCTTCAGGGACCCTAAAGGGGCCTACCAGCTCTCTCCCCATGAGTTTGCCATTTTCATAAAAATCATATACAGCGGGTGAAATAAGTATTGAACACGTCACCATTTTTCTCAGTAAATATATTTTCCAAGGTGCTATTGACATTAAATTATCACCAGGTGTTGGTAACAACCCAAGTAATCCATGCATATAAAGAAACCAAAACAAATAAGTTCAGAAATTAGGTTATGTGTAATATGTCATTTCCCTGTGAAATGAAAAGCCAAGACAAGCTGAAATCTATCAGTAATTAAAAAGCAATCCAGCCCCTTGTCACTGCAAATAAATATCAGCTGGTTCAGTCCCAACTGATGGCCTACAAAAAGGTCTCATTGCCAAGGTGTCACACAAGACACATCTCATGATGGGTAAAAGCAAAGAGCTGTCTCAAGACCTTCGCAACCTGATTACAGGTGCATTTCTACGCTTCTGAATGTTCCAGTGAGCAATGTTGGGGCAATAATACGGATGTGGAAAGACAATCTTTTCACCATAAATTTGCCTCAACCAGGTTCTCCTTGCAAGTTTTCTTGGCAAGAGTGAAAAGAATAATCAGAAAAGTTGTCCAAGAGCCAAGAACAACTTGTGGAAAGCTTCAAAAAGACCTGGAATTAGCAGGTACTGTTGTCTCAAAACAAACAGTAAGTAATGCACTCCACCAGCCATGGCCTGTATGCACGCTTACCACAAGACTCCATTGCTAAAAAAAAAAAAAGAAGCATGTTAAAGCTTGTTAAAGTGTGCTGCACGACATTTGGAAAAGCCAGTGAAATACTGGGAGAATAGTGTGGTGTTACGTTCCCCAGTTTGTGAGTTAAATTTACCCATTTCTGTGTATTTGTGTTCTGTTTGTTCTTTCCGTCGGCAGAAGTGCCATCAATCAAGTTAATCTCTCTCCCGTTAGTGTTCAGATGGTTCCAGCTCCCATCATCCAATGACGTCCCTCCTTCCGCAGTTCAAAAACCCTAAATTCACCCCATCTTTGTTTGTTGATCTGTTTGTCGCTGATCTGTTTGGTGCCCTGTTTGTTTATTGGAAAATTGCGACTTAGTTTGTTAATGAGTTGGGGTTTTGTTTGATTTGTTTTTGTACCTGTTTTGGATTAGTCTGTTTTCACCCTGGTTTCCTTTTTGTTTAATTGTAACCCTCTGTTTGTTCCCAAGGGGGAAGGAGACTGCCCCTGGGCATACATTTTCCCCTAAGTGTTTGTTGTCTATATACACTAGGTAAGACCTGGGCAGACCACCCGTTGTATTTAGAGTAGCCAGGGAAGTCATTATTTTGTTAGGTAAGCTTTGGTTAAGGGGTTTATGATTTTACTTTCTTTTCTTTGGTCCTGCTTAGCCCCTTTCCCCACTTACTGTGTTTGTTTGTTGGTAAATACATTTCCTACACGGTACCCCTTTTTGTGTTGTCTTCTCCCTTGCACCTCATGACCCCATTCCTTATTTCTATCATTTCAGACTAGGTGTTCACATACAGCGGGGTGTTATGCTCCCTTTCCAAAGGGTGTGTGTAACATGTGGTCAGATGAGAGCAAATTAACTGGATGCCATAATACACACCATGTTTAGATGACAAATGGCACTGCACATCACCCAAAAAAACACCATACCAACAGTGAAGTTTGGAGGTGGGAACATCATGGTACTGGCAAACTTTACATAATTGAAGGACAGCTGAATGGCCAAATTTTTAGACATTCTTGAAACAAATTTGCTGCCATCTACCAGAAAGAAGATGAAACGAGGGTGGCCATGTCAGCAAGACAATGTTCCCAAACACAGTCAAGGAAACACTCAAATGATAAAGCTGCTGGAATGGCCCAGCCAATCACCTGACTTAAATAAAGATCAAGATTCATAGTAGAGGCCCACGGAACCTTCAAGATTCAAAGACAAGGGGGCAAAATCACACCAGTGCAATGCATGTGACGGTTTCTCCATACAGGAGGTGTCTTAAAGCTGTCATTAGCAACAAAGGCTTTTGTTCAAAGTATTAAATATCAGTAAGTGTGTTCAATACTTTTTCCCTGTCAATAGCACCTTTGGAAATATATTTTTTGAGAAATTATATAATACGCTTTATCATGTATATCAAAACAGGAATGCCACATACGATACTGAAATTGAAAGGAAAAAGAACAACTCGTAGACAATGAATGAATGTGCTCTGTTGCAGTAACCCCTTATTCTGTAGCAGTAACTCCTCCAACATACAGTGCATCCGGAAAGTATTCACAGCGTTTTAGCCCTAAACATTCTACACACAAAACCCTATAATGACAAAGTCTGTTTAATATTTTTAATAGATTTGCAGAAATAAGAACAAAAATATAAACATGTACTGTCATGTCTCCACCTAGCGGCGGGCTCCCCTCCAGCGGGTGGCACCCCGGCGTTCGACGTCACCGGCCTTCTAGTTGCCATCGTTCGTGTTTGTCCTGTTTCCCATGTCCTGTGAACGCTTCCCTCCTGATTTCCCACAGCTGTGCCCTATCAACTAGGTATATAGGCCCTCGTGTGTCTTGTCCTGTTTCCCATGTCCTGTGAACCCATCCCTCCTGATTTCCCACAGCTGTTCCCTATCAACTAGGTATATAGGCCCTCGTGTGTCTTGTCTCCGGGTTCGTTATTGTTACTGGTTCTGTGTTACACGCACTGTGTGCGTTGGTGCTCTATTTGAGAATATTACGCTCCACTGTGGCTTTTGCCAGGTGAAATAGAGACCTTGTTTATTTTCTCTATCCTGCATTTTGATCTTCTTTCAAAGACAACATTACATGTACATAAGTAGTCACAGCCTTTGCTCAATACTGTGTTGAAGAACTTTTGGCAGCAATTACAGCCTCAAGTCTTTTTGAGTATGATTCTACAAGCTTGGCACACATATTTTGGGGCAGTTTCTCCCATTCTTCTTTGCAGGATCTCTCAAGCTCCATCAGGTTGTATGGGGAGCGTCGGTACACAGCCATTTTCAGATCTCTCCAGAGATGCTCAATCGGGATCAAGTCTGGGCTCTGGCTAGTCCATTCAAGAACATTCACAGAGTTGTCCCAAGCTACTACTATGTTATCTTGGCTGTGTGCTTAGGGTCATTGTCCTTTTGGAAGAAGGACAATGTATGTATGATGGCCATTGCGCTCTGGAGTATGTTTCCATCAAGGATGTCTCTGTATATTGCTGCATTCCTCTTTCCCTCGATCCTGATGAGTTTCCCAGTTCCTGTAGATGAAAAACATCCCCACAGAATGATGCTGCCATCATGCTTCACTGTAAGGATGGTATTGACCAGGTGATGAGCGGTGCATGGATTCCTCCAGACATGACGCTTGGCATTCAGGCCAAAGAGTACAATATTTGTTTCATCAGACCAGAGAATTTTTAGTCATATGGTCTGAGTCTGCCAGACGGGCTGTCATTCGCCTTTTACTGAGGAGTGGCTTCCGTCTGGACACACTCCCATGCTGGCCTGATTGATTGAGTGCTGCATAGATGGTTCTCCTTCCAGAAGGTTCTCCCCTCTTCACAAAGCAATGCTGGAGCTCTGTCAGAGTGACCAACTGGTTTGTGGTCACCTCCCTGACTAAGGCCCTTCTCCCCCGATCCCTAAGATTGGCAGGTGGCCAACTCTAGGAAGAGTCCTGGTGGTTCCAAACTTCTTCCATTTATGGATGATGGAGGCCACTGTGCTCATTGGGACTTTCAATGATGCAGACATTTTTCTGTACCCCTCCCCAAATCTGTGCCTCAATACAATAGCCTAATGTGACCGCTTATGTCCCTTATGCCTAAAACCGGCCCTGCTATCACTTGACCTTCCAATGCAAGAAAATGCTTTCTCTTCATAGATGTATCTCAGTAAGATATTTAAATCATTTGTTTGCATCCACAGTTTTGGAAGAACATGTTACTTAAATGTTTTATGGATTGATGTCACTCACAGACATATTTACAATCAACCAATACATAGACTGAAATCAATGACCAACATTTACCAAACCGTCAAAATACTGTTTTATTATATGCTGTCACATAAATAAAAAAACATGATTAATGACCTCTTAACATGTATTCTAAATTACAGTCTACTTCCTAAATAATGTACTAGTCTAGACCTGGTCAAAAGAAGTGGAAAATAAAATGGGGCATAGGGTGCCATTTAGAATTTTTTATAATCCAGGTTGTTTGGAGCAGCTGGGATGCTGTTAACACCCAGACAGGCAACCGGTTAGCCTCTCTGATATCTTGGGAAAACATTTGTTCAGACCAAACAGAGTGGCATTGGCTGTGATTTATGCTGCTGTTGTCACATTGCTCTTGCGCTACATCCATCATCTTACTCTGACTGTGTGCATGTATGAGGGTTGGTCAGGGGATTAGAGAATGGGTTTATGAGTGTGAGACAGCAAGAGGAGAGCAATTCAGTTTATGTGTGTGTGTTTTTGAGACAGCTCATGCAAGCGTAAATAGAGTGTGGGTTGATAGATCAGAGTTCATGTCAGTAACAGGTTAGTGTGTGTGTATACTGTATTTATTATGTATTATTATGTATAGAATGAATAGATCCATTAACACATTTTGAGGTTCCCAGGTGGCACTTCATTTCCCGTCCCCACTGGCTTGGGATGTAGCAACAACAACTATTTAGGTCATGGTTGAGGTGGCCCTGAAACACAAAATTTACAAGACAAGATTATTTATTAATATTATTACATCTTGCATCATTTCCAAACATCTCCCTAATTTCTGCAATTCTGTATACAGTGCAGTCCTTATGTATTTGGCAAATGATGGCTCCACTCCAGGACATTTGAATTAGAATGACCCAAGCCTAAGAAGTTAAAAGGCAGGCTGTTATCTTTAATTCAAGGATATTCTCACCAATTAAACCAATCCGTGTAAGATCTAAAGTCCTTTTTATACAGTCTCCCGATCTTCATTTTTGAGGATCTAAAGTAATTACAAATTAAAAGATCTATTGTTTCCTACATCTTCAGTTATGGTTTGCATTTTTGCCTTTATTTTTCTTCAAGTGAATGCTCTTTAAGCGTATTCCTGCCTTATCTCCCAGGCAGCCCGTAATCAGTAGGGGAGACCAGGGACAGTTGTAACACTTTTTGCAATTTTCCCATTAATTAAAAACTATTTCCAATGGAATAGGAATAGTTGAATTTACTTCAATTTGTCAACTACTGAAAGAATGTTTTTAAGAGGATTTATGAAATATGTTCAAATTGCTAAATTGATTTAAATACTGTCACTCCACTTTTACAACCATCCCAGTGTACAGGGACGTTGTAACATGTTTGAAATATACAAAATTAATTATTTAGTTATCATTCACATTATTATAATTACATTTATTTTTCTAAATAAGGATAACCTTGTTTTACACTACATGACAAAAAAAAGGAAAGCTGTCAAATTATAATGCAAGAAAAATGTTGAATGGGTAGAAAACACATCCTCAAAAAAGTTTACACATGAAATCAAAATGGTTAAATTTAAGGACAACAAACTCTGGGAACTGGAAAAACTCAATAGTCCACATTGATGGAATCATTCCGACAGTTGAGGCAAGTGTAAAGGTCACATCCATCAGTATAGTCCTTGTGTTCCCGGTCTTCCCTTGACCTAGATTTGCTCTCCACGCACACAATGCAAAATTCTTCTTCATTATATTTCTCTTCAAAATTGCTCTTCATTATATTTTGTTTTTTCCACCAACTCGTCCAAATTGGCTATTGGCATTGAGGTGGTATCTAATTGAACATTTTGAACTTTGTCTTTCTCAGGGTGCATGTTTCTAAGATAAACTCTGTTGTGAACAAATCTTTCTGAACTTTTTAGCCCCAAAACTGCGAAACACATCCCAATCAGAGGTATCATCAGGTGTTCTATAAAATTATTTTTGTTTTACCTTTCCCTGTGGAAAGAACTCTATGGGGGAAAAAAAACTGAACTACTACTTAAAATGCACTTATTTATTTGAAGTAATTAAGTGGGAAAGCCCCACTTATTTATTTATTATTATAGCCACCCTAACTCCTCCAACAGTTCTTGCACTACGAAGCGAGACAGGTATTAAAATATTTTATTTTCATTTCCGATTGTGTTGCTTAAGTTTCGTGGAAGGTTTGTACGCAAGTTTTAGAAAATATTCACATTTTTGTGGCAAAAAACACAGCCGGACTGGCGAAGGGTAGCTAGCCACATTGAACGCCGGTTGCCTAGCAACTTATGTAAGCAAACTTTCCTGAATGAGGCCATGCAAATGGCTGCCGGATCTGGAGTTTGCTAGTAAAGCTAGCTAGCTACTGTATTGTTTCTGCAGTGACAATGAAATGGCACTGACCACTTGAAGTTAGTATACAGGCCTAACCGTCTAGGCTATAGGGAGTGGGGACTGGAAAACAGCTGCTATGGCCTCACCTCACCAGGAGAGAGAAATATGGCTCCGTCATTAAAACCCTGGTGTCCATCTACAGTCCCATGCAATGTTCAGGGTTGATCAAGGATGTGGTTGATAGACAATGTGCTAATTTTCATTGATGGTCAGGTTTGGATATGATATATTGAAAACTTCACTCATATAACAGAGCTACAAGTGGTAATTTGATTGCAGGATTAGCTTCAAAACAGGGACACTAATTTCAAAACTATGTGGACATCACACACAATAACTTATTTTGAACTCCCGCTGGTTAATACAGAAGACTTTCCTCATTAATGGCAATTGTCTCCTCTACAGCTGGTCGGGTGCAAAGGAGATCTTTTTCTACCTTCTCCAGTTCTTTAGGATAGAGATACTGTTCCACTCCAAAATAGTTTCGCGTGGCTTGCATCCAAGGAAAAGATCTGCCAGCACTGGATCCTCTCTTGGCCCTTGCCATTGTGAATGGTGTTGATGGCTCAGTGTGGCCTAAATTTTGACATTCTCACACCGCTAAGTGGTGGCGGTTTTCGGTATGGGTGACATAGTCCAGGGTGGCCTCTTGCAGATGGTGGCACGAGGTGAACGCACAAAACGTCCTTGAGACATTGGTGACATCTGCGTGATCGGTATTCTACAGTATTCATGTAAACAATATCATGTCACCATGTGGGACTGTGGGTCAATTAACTATTTGGGAGAATGTTCCATAATTCTAGTTTGTGAGCTTGATTACTGCCTGGGAAGGTCTCCCACTCAGAAGTACGAGATAGAAAGGTTACCCCGCTAGAAGCCTCAGGTAGGGGGGGCGAGGGAATCTAGCGCACCTCTACTTTGTACGGTACTAGTAATTAGTCTGTATTAGACTGTATTAGTTAAAACAGTCACACTACGAAATGCTAGTGAATAAACAATAATCCATTCATAATACTATGATGATATAGTTTCACAGATATATTGTTGCTATTTTTGTAGTGTAGTGTACTGATTAGCGCAAAATCATTGGATTGTGCAAAAAACTGTCACACACCACCAAGGTGAATTGGTTTAGGCTTGCCTCTTGGTTGACAGTGCTCCGGGAGCGGAAATGTATTGAGTGCTAACACAAATGGATAAGAAAATGTCTAAGCTATCAGAAAAAGAGAAGAAATGCACAAAAGATACAAGTATGCATAAAAGGTATCTTAGTTACAAATTACCTGTGCAGATTTGTAATCAGTAACTAAATCTGTTGACAAATAATTACTTTTAGAATGCTAATATTTAGAGGCATTAGAAGACAAATAGGAATAGCCTATAACCAACTACATACCTTTTGCAGGGTCAATCAATGTTAGAGTTGACATAGTAATCTGGTTACTTAGAAATACTTTTAGATTAAGAGACATTAGAAGACAAGTAGACAATTATAACCACGTTGCAGGATCAATCATTGTTAAAAGGTTGCTTAAAATTTAAACAGAACATTTTGTATGAACATAACCCAAAATCCATGGATGTGTTAGCCTTTTCTGTTATTTTTGTTTGATTTTTATTGCTTCAAAATATTGTTGAAAAATTAATAGTGATTCATCAAAACGGGTATTGACATTATTGTATATACAAATTCAAGCTTTCTGCATGTTTGCTTAATCTGCA
Organism: Novumbra hubbsi; assembly: GCA_016801125.1. Classification (NCBI taxonomy): domain Eukaryota; kingdom Metazoa; phylum Chordata; class Actinopteri; order Esociformes; family Umbridae; genus Novumbra; species Novumbra hubbsi. The sequence continues at coordinate 37,286 of JACXGK010000742.1, forward strand.
GTTTTGCTCCACAACCACCAAAATAAAACGTTGCGGAAACCCCAGGCCTGCCAATGCACGTTCACAATCAAGAACACTTGCACAAAAGTGTAAACCGGTGACCACAACCAGAAAGATATTTGGCTCACCAAAAGCAAATTAAAGAAATAAACTGAGATTATATACATGCACTCTTATTTTAAACACAATATCATCAACAGCCAATGAAAACCAATGAAGGCAATTTTCTGAGATACAAAGCAAGCAGACTGTATGGAGTTGAGGTGGCTGCATGAAAGGCAAATCATCATCCCTAGGCAAAGTGCTTCCAGACACACCTTTACTCCTCAAACATGGCAATACATTCTATGTTTTATCTAGAAGGCAGCACCATCTTATAGTTATCTACCAAATAATTGCCTAATCTTCTGAACAATTCTGGTGTAAAAAGATTTAACTAAATCACATTATATATGGGTCTGCAAATATAATCGTAAATATACTCTGTTTTTACCAGCCATCCAACATACCAAAACTGGAGAAAATGAAACTAGCGCTTCATAGTTCACTAATCTGGTTATGTACACACACCTCTGCACGCATGATGATCACACACACACCAACTGTGGCATGTGAAGAGGACGGAGCCAGGCGCAGGATAGTGTGAACGAAATAAATGGTTTTATTGGCTGGTACAGCATTCTACAGCAAAGTGTAAACCAATACAGTACCACTTATAAGCGTATAGCAAAAAATAAAGTGAAATATCCCAGCGATAAAGAGATCTTGTGAACAACACCTCTGTATGAAACAATATCACACAAAAACTTGGGGGAGCAGAGGAAGTATATATACAGAAACCAATGAGGGGATGTGTGTGCGTTTGTAATGCAAGCCCGCGTTTGAGTTTTCTTTACACCTAATTACTGCGGGAGAGGTCCTGGATGCTTTGCTAGCTATGGACACAACAAAAAACAATGGGGCTGATAAACTGAAAACAGGTTTACTTTTATATGCAACACCATTTATTGTTAGTGCTCAATAGCTACAATTTCAAATCTTACTCCAAATTCTGGAATTATACCAAATGTATGCAAAGCTGCATATGCTATACCACTACATAAGAGGAATACTCCAAGAACCTTAACACTTAGTCTAAATAATCTCTGGTTTAATATAGCAATGCTCTTTTCTGACTGAACATTATGTTAAATATTCATCAGTCATGGTTTAGGCCAGAGCACAGTACTATGACTGCAACCACACTTACTGTAAATTATATTACCAGATCATCTTGTTTATAGACCTATCAAAAGCATTTGACACAGAAGATCTTTAACTTTTTATTAGCAAGTTGAGGTCATTAAGTCTCAATTAAGTGTTAATATCTGTTCATGGTTTCAAGATGGCCACACGTTCGTTTTAACGTTTGTTTGTCCTGTGAGATGTTGTTTATAATGAACTATCTTGTCTAGTTTGGTAGCGCAATCATTGTAGCATATTTACTCTTCCTTTCCCCTCCCTGCTTTCAAGTTGCCCTACAAACTTACATATCAAACTGCTTTCGCTGATTTAAATATATTACAACACTAACTAATGTGCATTTGTGACAATGAATTTTCCATTTGCTCTCCCTCTGCAACAATGGACCAACCAACCTCCGGTTGCTGCCTGTATCTGATGTTTTTAAAGCACAATGTGACTCCTTGAAACAATCGATTAACTCTGATACAAGACGAAATCCCAAATGTCCAGAGAAATCATCAATCATTAATCTAGTCCTGACCAATGCCCTGTTTAAATACTGAGCTATTGGTGTCTTTCCAAATGATGTGAGTGATCACTGTGTGATAGAGATACTAAGGTTGGCAAGTGTAAAGCTTGTTTTGTTGAAAGGCAGAATATAAAGATGTTTGTTGAGCAAGGGTTTTTATATGATTTATTTTATTTTCACTGGAATGTATTTTCCCTTATTCATAATGTTGAAACAGCCTGGACATTTTTCCATGATAGCTTTTGTTGGATTATGGAACTGAGGTGGTTTAAGTTTGTCACAATTTATGATTACAACAAAAAACTATGGACAGGATGTGGTTATTTAAGGGGGTTGTCCATGCCTCTTAAGGAGGTTGTCCATGTGTTGTCATTGTTTTTTATGACCAGGAGCCTGCCATCTGGAGTTTGTTGTGGGATGGACCTTGTGTACTGCTTGGCCATTACCTTTGACCCCCTCCTATGCATTCTGATATAAAAGGTTGTGTTAAACCTATAGTCTTTGGAGATACCTTGGATTGCTTGGAAAAGAACATGTAAGAACTATGGAAGGTCAACATCTTGGACAAATCTCCTCTGACTTGAATGGCTCTTCACTTGGTTTTGAACCAGAATCTAACACTTTCTAGACATTTTAAACAAACATGCCCCTATTTGTACATTTTGATTTAAGGGGCGGGATAATCCCTGATTCACAGCTGAGCTTCAAGCCTCCTTCATAAACAAAATGTGGCCTGGGCAAATGCAAGAAAGTCAGGTACTGAGGCTGACTGGCTTCTTTTTAGCCAGCTGAGAAACAAATGTACTCCTCTTTTTAGAAAAGCCAAAGCTGTATTTTATCTGTAACTACAGAAAACCTGAATGACCCAAGGGCAGTTTTGGAAAGCTAATAAATCTTCATCTGCTGCATGTGATAACTCAACAGATCTGCCTTCATGTATAGTCAACAATGCTATTGCTGTAGTCTGAAATGTTGAATTATTTTATAGAGCATTTTATTTCATCTGGGTTCTTGTTTAGTTCTGTTACCTCACATGCAAATGAACCTGTAAATTATGACAATACTGTGTTTGCTGACCACACTTTCAGTTTTCCCCTTTTGTTAGTAGTGGAGGTTCAAAAAGACATAAAACAATTGAACTCTAGAAAACCAACTGGTCCAGATCAATTGGAGCCTGGGTACTTAAAACTTGTTGCAGATATTATAGCTGAACCTTTGACCCATCTATTTAATCTAACCTTGGTTTCAAATGTAATCCCTTAGGTTTGGAAGGCTGCTTATGTTTTACCCATTTTAAAAGGAAGTGATCCAACAATACCTAATAATTACAGACCAATCTCAAAACTTTTTGTTTTAGCCTGGTGCTGGAATCCCTAGCTAATAAACAGGTGAAAGAGTACTTATACACTTAATCAATACTGTCTATACATCATTCAGGGTTTCAGAAAGAAATAATACCTCTGTTACTGCTGCCAATAAAGTTATAAATGACATTATGAATGCTTTGGATAGTAAGCAATATTGTGTGACTCTTTTATTGACTTGTCCAAGGCTTTCGAAAAAGTGGACCATGATACCCTGATACAGCGACTTGTTGACACTGGTTAGGACCCAGGCCACCCATTTTCTGGGTCTTACATATGGGGCCGTATTCACAAAACATGTCATCTTACTACTAGGAAGACTCAACAGCACTAAAAGTTCCAAGCTAAGAGTTTCGTCTTAAAACCTATTCTCAAAGCTGCTAAGACCAACTTTTACCAAGGAATGGGGAGAGGTCTTAAGCTAAGAGAAAGGGCGGGTTTGACCCTGTTGCTATGGATGATGTTGCGTTCCACTAACAAGCTTACTTACTACATCCACAGTGACTGGCTGATAGGGGAGTGGCCTCTGTCAGTAAATTCATCATAGCAATACCATGAGAAAAAACCTTTATTGAAATAAAGATTTTTAAATAAACATGAAACCAAGAATGACATACTAACAAGTGAAGATCTTTTCAGCTAATTGTCAGCCTTTGGCAGCTCATGAAGAAATGCACATTCAACGTATGATGGTGCAACAATTTGTGCAATTGCAGTAAGTGTCCCATCTACAGCACCAACTACACGGGGTGGTCCAGCTATGGCCACAAAGTGGGCTTTGTTTCTTTGAATTTGGTGATGATCAACGGGAAACCAAATGAATTGTTGGACGATGTGTGGGCTTGAGAGGTAATTTATTGTTTGATGCAATATTCAACTGAAGGATGGCTGAGATATACTCAGTTTGTCTGCGCTGTAAAGCAGCATTTTCCCTGTAGCCAAGTAGCAGAAAGTTGTCAAAACCTTTGTTTGGGGCAAAGAAGTATTTAGACAGCCACCAATTGTGCAAGTTCTCCCACTGAAAAAGATGAGAGAGGCTTGTAATTTTCATCATATGTACACTTCAACTATGACAGACAAAATGAGAAAATAAATCCAGAAAATCACATTGTAGGATTTTTTATGAATTTCATTGCAAATTATGGTGGATAATATGTATTTGGTCAATAACAAAAGTTTATCTCAATACTTTGTTGTGTACCCTTTGTTGGCAATGACAGAGGTCAAACGTTTTCTGTAAGTCTTCACAATCTATGGGGTTGAGATCTGGAGACTGGCTAGGCCACTCCAGGACCCTGAAATGCTTCTTATGAAGCCACTCCTTCGTTGCCCGGGTGGTGTGTTTGGGATCATTGTCATGCTGAATGACCCAGCCACTTTTCATCTTCAATGCCCTAGCTGATAGAAGGAGGTTTTCACTCAAAATCTCACGATACATGGCCCCATTCATACTGTCCTTTACACAGATCAGTCGTCCTGGTCCCTTTGCAGAACAACATCCCTAAAGCATGATGTTTCCACCCCCATGCTTCACAGTATGTATGGTGTTCTTTGGATGCAACTCAGCATTCTTTGTCCTCCAAATACGACGAGTTTTTACCAAAAAGTTATATTTTGGTTTCATCTGACCATATGACATTCTTCCAATCTTCTTCTGGATCATCCAAATGCTCTCTAGCGAACTTCAGACGGGCCTGGACATGTACTGGCTTCAGCAGGGAGACACGTCTGGCACTGCAGGATTTGAGTCCCTGGCGGCGTAGTGTGTTACTGATGGTAGGCTTTGTTACTTTGTTCCCAGCCCTCTGCAGGTCATTCACTAGGTCCCCCCGTGTGGTTCTGGGATTTTTGCTCACCGTGTGATCATTTTGACCCCATGGGGTGAGATCTTGCGTGGAGCCCAAGATCGAGGGAGATTATCAGTGGTCTTGTATGTCTTCCATTTCCTAATAATTGCTCCCACAGTTGATTTCTTCACACCAAGCTGCTTACCTATTGCAGATTCAGTCTTCCCAGCCTGGTGCAGGTCTACAATTTTGTTTCTCGTGTCCTTTGACAGCTCTTTGGTCTTGGCCATAGTGGAGTTTGGAGTGTGACTGTTTGAGGTTGTGGACAGGTGTCTTTTATACTGATAACAAGTTCAAACAGGTGCCATTAATACAGGTAACGAGTGGAGGACAGAGGAGCCTCTTAACACTAGAAGAGCCAGAGCGGGCAAATTTTACCCAGTGAAGAGGAAAAAAAGATATCTTCTCTCTCTATCAAATTCCAGGACCCTGCTTTTTTGACTTTTCCTAAATATGTGTGTTTTATCACCCAGTATTTTCTAATTGTCAAAATCACACTGAGAAAAGCTGATTTAAATCTATTTAATTCCTGTTCAATGTTAAATTGCGCGTTCGGCCATTTTTATTCCTGCATTCACTGGTTGCAATTCTCTTTTCTATCAGCAGATGTCGCAAGGGCTCCCGTATACGAGGCTTCTGTTGTGTAGAAAAAAGAAATCTTTAAAGTGTATAAATATATAGATCAGTGGTATTCAATTAAAATGTAGAAAGGTCCAGTTAGACCAAATTACTTCAAGCAAAGGTCCGGAACGTCTTATTTGTGTTATGATTCAGTGCCATACATATTGAAGTAGTCTAGTAGTTGTATGTATGCTGAAAGCAACGGTTTATTTTATTTGACTCTCAAGTAAAATAAAGTGTACAATTCAATAATAATAATATATATAGCTGCAAGCAGCAATTTGGGCTACTCCAAAACATTGGGGACAATTCGAAAATTGACAGACGTGTACCGCACGCATAAGCAAAATGCGGAAGCGTAAAAGCAAATTTTAAGCTGCTGCAGACAAAGGAAGTTGAACCATGAACCCTAAGTTCACAATTGGTTCACTCTAACCACTGCCCCACCAGTGAAGTTGATAATTCGACTATTTCGGAATGTTTAGTATTTTTTTTATTGAAAATATACATGACGGAGTGACCCTAATAATAAAACCTACAATTACAATAGGATTACTCCTGACGGAATAACCCTAATAATATTAAATATGAAAATATTACAAGTTCACTGAGTAGTCTAAAGTGTTTGATTGACGCAGACATCTGGACAAACGTTAGAAAATACAAGGAAGCGGGAGCTGAGCAAAATTATGCAGGAAAGTTAAAATTTACAGATGCCGAACTAAAAGCAATTGTGGATCTTATTTATTTGAGAGATGCTACTGGCGGTAAAAGCATGAAACTCAATGATTATTGGTCAACTGAAATGAAAATAAAAATTATCAGATATCTGCGCTTTGATGACAGGACCACAAGGACTGCCTGTCTTGTGAAAGATACATTTGCGATGGTATCGGAGGTATTCGATACGTTTGTGAAATACAGTGCAGTGAGAACATAACTGTAATAGATGAACAAGGCGCGGTGCCGCTTTACACAATACATGGCCAATAAACCGGACACATTTTGCATTGAATTCTGAATAGCCGTTCAATGCACAACGCAATTTATGGAGACATTAAAGTAGTGGACAATGTTGTTATGCGACTGCGAAAAGTAGATGTAAAGTCAGCGTTCAATGTTCAGGGAACAAAACTTGTGAGCTCTGCCAGACGTTTTAGCGACTTGAATTAAGACCAAATCTATCTCCTTGACATTGCCAGTTCAGTTGCCAAATATGTTATATTATGCTTGGTATTCTCAGCGATTTTTGTTCCCTGTTTTTATGTTTGTTTCCAGTGCACTGAGAACATAACTGTAAATTAATAACTTTTCCCCATCAAGGCGTGGTGTTGCGTTACACAATAAATGGCCAATAAACCGGACACATTTGGCATTAAATTCTGGGTAGCCGCAAACAAAATATATGTTGAACGCACAACCCTATTTATGGAAATATGAATGTAGGCTGGCTGGTCAGCGGTTAGCGGATAATATTGTTATGCGTTTGCGAAAAGGAGATGTAAAGTCTGCGTTCAATGTTCAGGGAACCAAACTTGTGAGCTCTGCCAGACATTTTAGCGATTTGACTTGAGACCAAGTCTTAGGTGGGGGATGGGTGCATTCTTTACTAGCTCAAGCAAAGAAACAAAAAAACGCTGAGCAAAATGCAATTCCCTAAGACTAACCTATTAGAGCAGGGGTCTCAAACCGGTTCCACGGAGGGCCGAGTGTCTGCAGGTTTTAGTTTTTTCCTGTGAATTGGTTCCAGGTTCAGACCTAAATAACCAGATGAGGGTAAACCTAACAAATCAGTGACATAATTAATCAATCAAGTACAAGGTGAGAGTGAAAACCTGCAGACACTCGGCCCTCTGTGGAACCGGTTTGAGACCCCTGTATTAGAGTATCCACTAATTACACACACCCATTTGATTGCTCATTTTCATATCAGGTGATTTTACGTGAATGTTTCAAACATTGTAATTTTAATAGCTCCTCCTTGTCCTGCCTATTGTGTAGTAGGGAGATTATTGAAAATGAAGGTTAAGATATTATGTAAAACGTATTCTATAGATTTTATAATGCGTTATTTTCTCTGCCACTTTTTAATGTACAACATAATAATAATACATATAGCTGGAAGCAGCAATTTGGGTTTACTCCAAATATTGGGGACAATTGGAAAAGCAAATATAAAGTTGGAGCAGACAGGAGGGATCGAACCATAGACCCTGTGCTAACAATCAGGACACTCTAACCACCACGCCACCGGCAAAGTTGCTGACCAAGCCATTTCAGAATGTTGGGTATTTTCCTAATTGAAAATATACATGAGAGGGTTAGAATGATCATGACGAAATAAAGCATATAGCTCCACAAAGTGACAGATGCCGAACTAAAATCATTCATGGGTCTTATTTATTTGAGAGGTGTTACTAGCGGTAAAAGCATGAAACTATGTTTATTGGTCGGCCGAAATGAAAATAAGAAATTCTGAGATATCATGCTTTATCTGCGCTTTGATGACAAAACCACAAGCACTGCACGCATTGTGACTGATACTTTTGCGATGATTTTGCCCAAACGGCGCTTTAGGGGGGTAAAGACGGCTTGGCGCTTCTAGTGTTAAAGGAGAAGTTACAGGTCTGTGAGAGCCAGAAATCTTGCTTGTTTGTAGGTGACAAAATACTTATTTTCCACCGTAATTTGCAAATAAAATCATAAAAAATCCTACACTGTGATTTTTTGGATTTCTTTTCCTCATTTTGTCTGCCATAGTTGAAGTGTACCTGTGATGAAAATTACAGGCCTCTCTCATCTTTTTCAGTGGGAGAACTTGCACAATTGGCGGCTGACTCAATACTTTTTTGCCCCACTGTATCTCAGGTGTTATTGTTTTTTTCTATTTGTTGGTGAAGTAAACGCATCCCTAAGTAACTCTACGAATATCAGAATAACCTCGCAAATTAGGCTATACCTTTTTAAGAGTTCCGAATCACAAAGCTTTTCTAAAATGTTTAAGTTTGGTGGTGGATTGCCGTTGACAGTTATTTTACAATTGTTTTGTGAATTGGTCTTAGTGATATGAGCCCTCTCGCCTACCCCTAACTTTGAACTAATTTAGGAGCTGGTTTTAGCAATACTTTTAGAAATACTCTCAGAGTAAAAACATTTTTGTCCTAAAATTAGGACTGACACTGACATGATTTTTAAGAGTTTCTCCAAAATTAGAAAGTTAGAATATGGCGCCTGAAGTCCTAACAGTTGGTAAGGGGGGACCCTCAGGGTTCAGTTCTGGGCCCAGTTATATCAGAGCATTGTTACTAGGCAAGGTCAACAAATTGAGGCAGTCTTTGCCTACAAATACTAGGATTTATAATTGATGACCACCTCTCATTTGAGTCGTGATTTTTTTTTATTCAAGTTAGGCTTTATTTTAGGAACAAGTCTTGTTGTTCTCATGTCAGACAAAGACTGGTTGAGACTTTCTTGTCTGTTCTTAACTGTGGTGATCTGCTGTACATAAATGCATCAGTCCATTGTCGCCATATGTTTCATATTGTGTATCATGGAGCTTAAGTTTTGTTACAAACTGTGGGACCCACACTCATCACTCATTCCCAAGGCAATTGACCAGATCTGTCAACTCGTCTGCTTAGTCACTGGTATGTTTTAATTTATAAGGTAATTTTGGGTCGACTCCCCTGGTATTTGTCTCTTTTTTTCCAAAAACATGACACTTATGGGTTACGGTCTCAAGACACTATGATTATGACTGTCTTGATAGTTCGGACTGAGTGGTTTTATGTTTTCTGGACCATCTGCTTGGAATAGCCTGCAGAAAATGTTTAAACACCAGGACCTAGTTACTCTGACTGAATTTCAGGGAATCGAAATTTGTAAATGTTTTCAGTTTTCATTTGTATATGACTTTTTCCCTTCACTTTGATGTATTGCACTTGTCTGTGTGTATTTTCTATTTAGTATTTTGTAATTATTTTGTACTGCTGCCATTCTTGGCCAGGTCTCTCTTGTAAAAGAGATTTTTAATCTCAATGGAATACGCATGGTTAAATGATAGATGTTGTTACAGGAGAGCTACAATTTCTTAACGTGCACAAAAGTTTCCCACAGGATTTGATTTGGTGTCAATATCAATGGCATTGGAGTTGATATAAAAAATTGCAACATAAATTTGTACACTGATGATACAGAATTATATTCCACCGAAACCTTGCTGTTAGATTTATATCAGGTGATAGCTAATAGACTCATCATTGCACTTGTATGAAAAGATGGGATCCTTTCTTCATGTAAAAAGAGAGAAGCAATCTTTTGTTTATATACAGGGCACTCCTTCAGAAAGTTCCAGCGTATATAACATTAAGACAATTAAGAACATTAATTACAGAAAAAAACAGGATTGGAACTGCTTTTACTTGCCCTGCAGAAGTGCTGCTGCAAAATGAGCTGAGCCTTAAATACCATGTTTTGAACGCCAGGACAACATGTTCTTATTGATTAGCCTGTTTAAATAAAATACAGGCAAATGAATAAAATCTAAATATTTTACTAATGTCATCTAATGGAAATATACTGACTGTAGGTTTTTTTTGACTGAATGTTTCTTGTTGTAAGTTTTCCCCCAAAACTGACATTTATTGTGATATCATTTTTTGGCTCTATCACCCATCACCATATACGTACTCCCCTTGAAAGGCATGGAATTGGTTACTACACAAGTTAGAGGAGTTGAAAAAATGGGGTATGCAGCATAGGGGCGCCGCACGGGGGGGGATGCTATTTTGCCCAAATAATGATTTAAAAGTCTTTCATAAAACGTTATAAAAAATCTGCTTATTTGTTAAAAAATTATGGATGGAAACATTTTTATTTCACTTTGTTTAGCAATTGAAATGATGGGGAGGGGGGTGGGGAGGATTTGGGGGCGCCAACATTGATCTTGCATACTCCTCAGCAAATGTGCAGTTGCGCCCCTGGTTAAAGGTAATAAATTACTTTTCCAAAGTGAGATATTGGAAACTCTAAAGACAGCTTTGCTATATTTGCCTTAATTGTCTTAATATTATGTTCAAATTGTGTAAAAGTACAGTACCTGTCCTGTTCAGTAGGTTGTGTCTGGCTCTAACGAAGGCCAGAATATCAGTATCTGTTTGCTGGTCTCCAGTTAGCGGGATGGATGACTTTGAGAGCTCTGTTGAGTTCAGGGCCCTATAACAGACACACAAATAAATGAACAACACCCCAAACACACACACAGTTTCAAGGGTAACTGTACTATCACGATCATCAAATAAAATAACCCCTTTTAAGGGGTTAAGCTGCCAAGAACATCAAGATTTTGTGAGTACACTGTAGAAAATAAAATACATAATTGTCTAGCATTAAACAAAAATGTGCCTACAGAAAATGGCCAAGATAAATAGCACTGCCTGTACTGAGTGGAGACGATTTGATTGGATGGTGGAGAGATGATAGACAATATGTTCTTTATTACATACCCAGCTGCAGTCTATCTCAACCAGGGCCTTTTGCGCATCTTTTGCACCTATCCACTGCATTATGCAGAGAAAAGTAATTTTGGAAAGCAATTTTCTCCTGCTACTGTAAATTAATTGCTGCAAATTTGCATTCTATACAAATTGAAATGAATGCATTATTATTATTATTAAATGTAAAAATAGGCCACCTTAAATTACAACCAACATAAATCAGAAAATAAACATTCTGTTTATCCTCCTAATCTCTGTAAATCAACTGCATTACACCTGTGTTTCATTACTTTATTTATGTAGAAACCGCAATGCTTTATTAAAGAGCAGAGCCAAAAATAATTGTCCTAAGAATGCATGGGAGGTCGAGCATGCCCTGACTACATGAAGTAAGCGGCCTGTTCAGGTACAGTATCACTCCGCATTCCAATTAAATGTATCCCTCTCCGCTTACATACTCTGCACTAGACCATGCTAATTGTAGCCTCTATCATGTACCCATTTGTAAACACCAAACTTAAGATTTAAGCCTAACAAACCTAGACAAAAAGGAGAACTGTGCAACGTTTAAAAGACGGAATTTAAACAATAACAAAAATCTAATAGTATTTGCTAGTCCAGTGTGGTTTAGGGTGGGGGAATTGTAGTACAGTGTGTAAAGCGAGTACGAGACTTCATGTCAATGCAAACCAATAGACGAACTGCCACGTAGATTTAAATGGGGAATATCCCAGGCACTATTTTGTAGACAAAAAAAATATAAAACTGAAACATGGAAAACATTACCTGCAGATGTCATCTGGTCATTGGGGGATTAGGAATATCATTATTAGGGAGGAGGGTAGAGGAGCCATATTAATTTTGATAGGATTATAAGGGGTTCTGGCACCAAAGGGGCTAAAGGAGCTCTATTATTTTTGTTGTGTTACACAAAGATCAGTCTGATGGTGGTGCTATAAATAATTCCCTAGATCCTTAGGAAATGAATAGGGGTCAATGCAGAATGAATAAAGGTCAATGTAGAATGAATGGGAGTCAATGGTAATTGAATAGGAGTGGGAATTATTTGGAAATAAATGACAATTAATTAAGAATAAATGGGGACCATACCATTTCTGCTCAAGGATGTATTTAATGCTTTATTTATGCTAATAGTACAGTTACAGTATCAGGTTACAAGACAATTGTCCCAACAAGGCCACAATTTTCCAGTTTTGACAAAGAAATTGGTTCTGCATGGTGATAGAATGATTTTGGACAAAAACAATAATATTCAGTGGGGAAAGGAGAGACTATAATAGTCACGCTTACCAAAGGATAGTTAGCATATGACAAGATACTGCCAGGATAAAAATAAAAATGGGGAAAGTCATGCAGGAGATTATTTTCTTCCATTTCAGATTAAAGAGAAAGACAACACTACAGAAAGATTCTAGTTTTCATAAAAGGATGTGCATGTACACATGGGATATCTCTGTAAATGAACAGTATATCTCTGTAAATGAAAGAATAAATATTGATTCCTTTCACTTACTTTAGGTTTGGTGCAGACCGAGTCGAGCCATCACTTGCTGGAAAGTCTTGCACATTATCGCACAAATCAGGTTCTCTGAAAGACAAATGAACAACCTTTTAAACCTAGGCCACTTAGAGTCTTTTTGATGTAATCAATGCAACAAGCTAGAAATACCCATTTAAACCAAGTGTATAACAATGAATGTAATTCCAGTTAATACCACTTAACCCTTAAAGGTCTAAGACAGGGGTGTCAAACCGGTTCCACGGAGGGCCGAGTGTCAACAGGTTCTTGCTCAAACCATGTACTTGATAGATTATTAGGTCACTAATAGGTTAGGTCTACCTTCACCAGGTTGTTTATGTCTGAACTGGGAACACATTTACAGGAAAAAACTAAAACCTGCAGGCCCTCCCTGGAACCGGTTTGACACCCCTGGCCGAAGGCCTTCTTGGGATTTAAAATCCTTCTGGCACTATCTTGACTTTTGACCTCTCAGGAGGTCATTCTTTATAATAGACTGATGTCCTTTATATTGTGGATTCTTAAAAGCTTGACTAGAAGGATAAATAGATTGTACATTGTTTGAGAAGACTCCATGAGAATATTTGGGAAATTGTGTGAATAAATGTAATTGTTTTGATTCAGAAACACATAGTATACTACAACAGGTAGATCTATTTGCCTCCCATTTGCATATCCCCAGAGGTTCACAATAACTATACGTTCTTGTATGAAAATATTACATAATAAACAGAATGAAGAATTTATTATTTCTTTCAAAAACTGTAAAATATCAACCAAAATTGTCAATTTGGACTCCCTGTATCAGTGTGGTGGAACAAGGTTAAGTCAACCTTTTCCACAAAAATGTTTGCGTTTTTTTGATGAAAATTTGACATACTGTGTTTTTGTGGTCAAGATTTGGAAGGCTTCTACTTTACAGAAATACACAAACAACATTCTTTGCAGCAGAATGTCCCCTACAAAGTGGTAAAAACCTGTAGGCTTCTTTCTTAAACCAGTCGGGAGATATAGTGTTTCATAATTATTTCTTTGATATAACTATTAAAACAAAAGATTCAGCATTATGGGTTTGAAACCACCTCTTTCCTCTCTGTTACACATTGTTAATTTAATCATCATGCCTGCATAATGCCTGCATCATGAATGATGAAATACAAATTGTAGCAATAAATAAGTTGGTCTGTAGATGTCTTAAATTTGGCATTGTTTGTAATGGCACATTTACGAAATATTTGTTTTGTTCAATACAAAAGTAGGAAAACTATGAGAAGATCCCAATAGGAAGCCCAATACAAAAGACACACAGATGACAGTGATATCTTTAAGGTTTCAAATACAAGAAACAAATGTGAGCTTGTAGATTATTTAACACTGGTAGTACCCACAAAGCACCATTCTCATTGTGTACAGTAAAGATGCAACTCCGGGATGATGGCCCTCTAAGGCAGAGATGCAAAGAAAAAGCCATCTCTCCGACAAGATTAAGATGGGCAAAATAACTCAGACACTGGACAGAGGAAGATTGTGGGGGGGGTGGAAAGGCCAGCATCCCGGAGTTGTCTCATCAATGTTGACGTTGAGACAACACTGCCAGTTGAGGACTTGTGTGGTGCCTGTTTCTCAAACCAGACACTCTAACGGATTTGTCCTCTTGCTCAGTTATGCACCAGGGCCTCCCACTCCTTTCTAGTGATCAATTAGCCTTTTAAAATGATTGGAACAGGACTGAAGATCTCCTTAGTAGAGGGTGGGGTGTATTTTTGTTTATGTCTGTGATTAAGTGCCGCAGTAGGGTCGTTTCTCTTTAACTGTCTCTAGCAGGTGTGGCAAGTAGCCAGTGATGAAGGTGGGCAGACACAGGACGTATGGAGTCTTGTCAGCTGTTCACGATCAAGCACTGGCTAAATATATCAATATCTATATATATATATATATACACACACAGACACAGCTGTGGCCAAACGTTTTGAGAATGACACAAATATTAAAGACTGCTGCCTCAGTTTTTATGATTGCAATTTGCAGATAATCCAGAATGTCTTGAAGAGTGATCAGATGAATTCTGTCTGAAGTCCCTCTTTGCCATGAAAATGCACTTAATCCCCCAAAAAACATTTACAGAGCATTTCAGCCCTGCCACAAAAGGACCAGCTGACATAAAGTCAGTGATCCTCTTGTTAACACAGGTGATTGACGAGGACAAAGCTGGAGATCACACTGCCATGATGATTTAATCAGAAACACAGACTGGAAGCTTTAAAAGGAGGGAGAGGCTTGAAATCATTGTTCTTACTCTGTTAACCATGGCCACCTGCAAGGAAACATGTGCAGTCATCATTGCTTTGCACAAAAATGGCCTTACAGGCAAGAATTTTGCTGCTAGTAAGATTGCACCTAATTCTAATCTCATCAAGAACATCAAGGAGAGGTTCAACAGTTGTGAAAAAGGCCTTAGGGCATCTCCTAAAGTTGAGTTAGCTGCCAAGGGAGTGGGCTGACTCACAAGGTTGCCTAAGAAAACAGTCAAAGTGGGAAAATGGAGCACAAATGGTTTAAGTTTGACACAAGTTATGATTAAAAAAGGACAAGGATGTGGTTACTTAAGGGGGTTGTCTATGCCTCTTAGGGGGGTTGTCCATGTGTTGTCATTGGTTTTTGTTGTCAGGAGCAGGCCATCTGGAATTTGTTGAGGGATGGACCTTGTGTACTGATTGGCTATTACCTTTGACCCCTTCTTATGCATTCTGACATAAAAGGTTGTGTTAAAGCTATAGTTTTTGGAGATTACCAGGAGATTGCTTGGAGAAGAACATGTGAGAACTATGGAAGGTCAACATCTTGGACTCATGCCAATAAATAAACAAATCTCCCCTGACTTGAATGGCTCTTCACTTGGGTTTGGATGAGAGACTAACACAATGAATAAAGAAGGGTTCCAGAATATCCTCCAAGAGCAACTTCTCCCAAACATTGGAAAAACAGTTTGGTGACGAACAATGCCTTTTCCAGCATGATGAAGCAACATGCCATAAGGCAAAAGTGATAACTAAGTAGCTTGGAGAACAAAATATTGATATTTTGGATCCATGGCCAGGGAACTCCCTTGACCTTAATCCCATTGAGAACATGTGGTCAAGCCTTAAGAGGAAGGTGGACAAACAGAAACCCACAAATTCTGACAAACTCCAAGCATTGATTATGCAAGAATTGGCTGCCATCAGTCAGGATGTGTCCAGAAGTTAATTGACAGCATGCCTGGGTAAATTGCAGACATCTTAAAGAGGAAGGGTCAGCAGTGCAAATATTGACTCTTGCATGTACTTAATCTAATTGTAAATTATATTCTTTCACACTTATGAAATGCTTGTAATTATACTTCCGTATACCATAGTAACAACTGAAAAAAAAGATCTAAAAACACTGCAGAAGCAAACCTTGTGTAAACCATTACCTTGTGTCATTCACAAAACATTTGTCCATGGCTATATGTATTTAAAACATTTCAACACAAATGCGCTTTCCTTTCATTTGAACACTTATATCTGCACAATAAAAACTATAAAACTAGTACAAAAAAAATACAAATGTATATATACATTCAACCACGTTGTTTTCTTTTTATTCAAATAAGACAGAGTGGACTCACCTGGTAAGCACAGGGCTAAGATGTTGACTTTGGCTAGCAAGGCCTTTCGACTTTTGGACCTGGTAAAAACAAAGTATGAAGTGATATAGGTACACACATGCAAAGACAGCACACACAACCCTTATGTAATGGCTTGATCAAACAAAGTGGAGTTTGACACAGACTGGAGTTTGTTTGCCACTCAGGCTACCACTGACTCCCATATTGACGTTGATACATATGCATTATCTGTCCTGGAATACATCAACACCTGCACCAGCAATGTCACCACCTATAAACAAATAAAGACCTTCCCCAACCAAAAGCCTTGGATGAACAAAGAGGTCCGATTGCTGCTGAAGGCACGTGATGGCTGCTTTCAGATCCAGAAATACAGAGGCCTACAACACATCCAGGGCCAACCTGAAAAAGGGCATCAAGATGGCCAAACACGCCCACAAACAGAGGATTGAGGAAAATTTCCATAACAACTCTGACCCTCGACGCGTGTGGCAAGGCATTCAAGCCATCATTGACTACCGACCAACTCAGCCACTGATGTCTCCTTCACGGTGCTGAACACCTTCTACGCCCGCTTTGACAGGAATAACAAAGACCCAGCCACAAAATTAAAGCACAATCCAGATGTCGTCCTCCTCAGTCTGTCCATCGCAGAGGTGTCTTCTGCACTTAGCAGGGTGAACGCACGCAAGCCAGCTGGTCCTGATGGTGTTCCTGGGCATGTGCTTAGATCATGTGCTGGGCAGCTGGTTGGGGCCTTCTTCCACCTGTCACTGTCCCAAGCGGTTGTCCCCACGTGCTTTAAGACCACAACCATTGTGCCAGTGCCGTAGCTGTCGAATGCATCAAGCCTAAATTACTTCTGACCTGTCGCACTCACCCACACGATCATTATGTGCTTTGAAAGACTGGTCTTGGCCCATTTCAAGTCCTGCCTCCCTCCAAATTTGGACCCACACCAGTATGCCTATCGCTCTAATAGGTCTACTGAGGACGCCATCTCCATAACTCTGCACTCTGCCCTGACTAACCTGGACAAAACCAACTCATCTGTTAGGATGCTGTTCATTGACTTCAGCTCAGTGTTCAACACAGTCACCCCCTCTAGACTAGTTACCAAACTCCACGATCTTGAGATCAGGCCCTCTCTCTGCAACTGGACTCTGGACTTTCTTACCAACTGACCCCAGCCTATCAGGTTAGACAACCTCACCTCCTCCACCCTGACCCTGAACACTAGTGTCCCACAGGGCTGTGTGCATAGCCCCCTCCTGTACTCTCTCTTCACCCATGACTGCATCCTTCTGCACAGCTCCAAAACCATCGTCAAGTTTGCAGACGATACCACATTTTTGCAAACATCCTGCTTCAAATTCCTGGGTGTCCACATTTTTGCACAACATTTTTGTACTGCTGGTTGGATGCATATTGCATTTTGTTGTACTGTACTTGTACTGTTCAATGACAATAAAGTTGAATTTAATAAATAAATATATCTAATTTAATCCCTGTTTGGTTCAATCGGTGCCAGAGCAACACGGTAGTCCGTGGATACTCTAGCTCTCCCTAAATTCAGATTAATCTTGCATTAGCTATTCAGAACTTTTCTGCCCTTGCAGATTCAGTTATCCCCGTCAGTTTTGGTTCGTCTCCTTGTTTATTTTTCCAGTCCCGTTATCTCCGCTCCTGCCCACGGTCTCCCCTCCCCTGGTTTAGTTTGTGCGCTGTTACGCACTTGGGTTCCCCTCTTTGTCACCAGCCAGTCTGCGCCTAACAGGTTTGTAGCTGTTTCATGTTTGAGAATAACCCCACGTGATTTTTTTTTTTTTACAGCAAACAACAATAGTCCGACTGTTGTGGAAGGTAGAAGAGTCTTACTTTTATAGTAAGGAGCTCCAGGTCTGGTGAACAGTGTGTTGAAAGTATTGCAACATCTGAGCCCCAACAGGAGTTAAACATAATGCAGACTCCTCCGTCTTTATGTTTACCTGACTCCTAAGTTCTGTTCAGCTGGTAGATGAACGATCCAACATGGTGCTGGACTTGGCTGGGGTAATGGCAGAGTCTAACAAACGCCATCACACAGAAGTTTGCAGTGTCCTGCTGGAAGTTAATCCGAGTATGTAGTTTGTCCATTTTATTGTCCAGAAAAAAAAGGCAATCAACAACAAGACCAATATAACCGTAGTATAAGTCTTTCTTTAAGGGAGATTTCAAAGAAAGCCAAGGTGTCAGTGAGAACTGTTTTTTACCTTCCATGAAAAAGCACTTGGAAACTGACAGGAAGAGGTCTGGCAGACCCAAAGCCACTAAGGAATCAACAGAGTCAACAGCTGGCGTGATTTGAGAAAATGTTGATTAAACAAAACTATTCCATAATTTACTTTTGTCTCAAAATGTTTATTTGGTCTGTCCTTTAATTTCAGAGTTCAATAAGAAAAACTTCAATGAAAACTCGCATTCTAAAATCTTTTGACCGGTAATGTAATTATTCAGACCCCTTCAAACAGTACTTTGTGGAAGAATCTTTGGCAGCAATTAAATCTTGACATTTTCTATGGTATGGCACTATAATCTTGGCATATACAGTGGGGAGAAACTGTGAGTAACGGAATCTAAAACAAAAAAACAGAAAGTCACATTGTATGATTTTTAAGTAATTAATTAGCATTTTATTGCATGACATACTTGATACATCAGAAAAACAGAACTTAACCTTTGGTACAGAAACCTTTGTTTGCAATTACAGAGATCATACATTTCCTGTAGTTCTTGATCAGGTTTGCACACACTGCAGCAGGGATTTTGGATTTTCCTTATTCTTTCTCCAAACACGGCGAGTGGAGTTTAGACCAAAAAGCTCTTTTTTTGTCTCATCAGACCACATGAACTTCTCCCATTCCTCCTCTGGATCATCCAGATGGTCATTGGCAAACTTCAGACGGGCCTGGACATGCGCTGGCTTAAGCAGGGGGACCTTGCGTGCGCTGCAGGATTTTAATCCATGACGGCGTAGTGTGTTACTAATGGTTTTCTTTGAGACTGTGGTCCCAGCTCTCTTCAGGTCATTGACCAGGTCCTGCCGTGTAGTTCAGGGCTGATCCCTCACCTTCCTCATGATCATTGATGCCACACAGATGAGATCTTGCATGGCGCCCCAGACCGAGGGTGATTGACCGTCACCTTGAACTTCTTCCATTTTCTAATAATTGCGCCAACAGGTGTTGCCTTCTCACCAAGCTGCATGCCTATTGTCCTGTAGCCCATCCCAGCCTTTTGCAAGTCTACAATTTGATCTCGAATGTCCTTACACAGCTCTCTGTTCTTGGCCATTGTGAAGAGGTTGGAGTCTGTTTGATTGAGTGTGTGGACAGGTCTTTTCTACAGGTAACGAGTTCAAACAGGTGCAGTTAATGAAGGTAATGAGTGGAGAACAGGAGGGCTTCTTAAAGAAAACCTAACAGGTCTGTGAGAGCCGGAATTCTTACTGGTCGGTAGGTGATCAAATACTTATGTCATGCAATAAAATGCAAATTAATTACTTAAAAATCATACAATGTGATTTTCTGGATTTTAGATTCTGTCTTTCACAGTTGAAGTGTACCTATGATAAGAATTACAGACCTCCACATGCTTTGTAAGTAGGAAAACCTGCAAAATCGGCAGTGTATCAAATACTTGTTCTCCCCACTGTATGTACTTTGGGAGTTCCTCTCATTCTCTGCAGTTCTTATCAATCTCTGATAGGTTGGATTGAGAATGCCACTGCACAGCATTTCCAGGTCTATCCAGAGAAGTTTGATTGGGTTGGATCATTCAAGGACTTTCAAAGTCTTGTCCAGAAACCCTTCCTGTCTAGTCTTTTCTGTGTGCTTTGGGTCGTGGTCCCTTTCGAAGGTGAACCTTTGCTCAAGTCGGAGGTCTGGACCAGGTTTTCAGCAATAATCTGTCTGTACTTTGCTCCAGTCATCTTTTGCCCATTCCTGACTAGTCTCCCCTTCCCTGCCACTGATATCTGGCTTTCAACATGCCAGATCGGATTGGTGGAGTGCTGCAGAGATGTTTGTTCTTCTGTAAGGGCAACTACATTGATATTGGCTTGGTTCGCGAATTGCACATTCCCCTGTTGCCTGTCACACCTCCCATTCCCATTTGTTCTGTCGATCAACGGCCTTTGGGTTTGGGTAAGGTGTGCCAGGTAACCACTCCATTAAGCATGCAGTGTGGCTCTCACGGCGAGTCCATCTCCCTGTATGTGGTGGAGGCCCCCCATTTTCCCATCATTCTGGGTCTGCCGTGGCTTGCCCAACATGATCCTTCCTTTTCATGGTCGCGGAGGGTTCTCACGGGATGGTCTCAGGGGTGTTGGGGTACGTGTTTGAGTATGACTGTTTGTGCCGCGGCGGTGGAAAGTCCGCACACTGTTTCCTCCGTGCGCATTCCCTCAGACTACCGGGATCTGGCACGCGTCTTTTCTAAGGCACAGGCCAGGCGGTTGCCTCCCCACCGTCCGGGGATTGCGCGATTGATCTTCGTTCTGGTTGTGCTTTACCCAGGGGGCGCGTTTATCCCTTGTCCAGAGCTGAGACGATGTCCGCCTACGTCAAGGAAGCACTGGCACAGGGATATATTCGCCCATCCACGTCACCCGCCTCCTCTAGTTTCTTTTTTGTAAAGAAAAAGGATGGCGGCTTACGCCCGTGCATCAACTACCGAGCACTGAACGACATCACGGTGAGATTCACCTACCCGTTACTGTTGATTGGTCCGCTTATGGAGACAATGCATGGGGCCCGGTTCTTTACGAAACTGGACTTGCGGAGTGCCTATAATTTAGTGCGTATCCGTAGTGGAGATGAGTGGAAGACTGCATTTAGCACCACTTCCGGGCATTACGAATATCTGGTGATGCCCTATGGTTTGATGAATGCTCCGTCTGTGTTTCAATCTTTCGTTGATGATATTTTCAGGGACATGCTTGGTTGCGGTGTGGTTGTGTATATCGATGACATATTGATAGATTCGACTTCACGAGCCGAACATGTTAACACAGTTCGCGGGGTATTGAAGCGTTTGATGGAGCACAACCTGTTTGTCAAACTCGAGAAGTGTAAGTTTTTTCAGTCTTCGGTCTCTTTCCTAGGATATCACGTTTCCTCCGGGGGTGTGGAGATGGAAACCTCGCGCGCTGAGGACGTGCTCAGTTGGCCGTCCCCTACCTCCTTGAAGGAGGTCAAAAGATTCCTGGGTTTTGCCAATTATTACCGTCGATTTATCCGGGGTTTTGGCACTGTGGCAGCCCCAATTACCTCACTGTTGAAGGGTGCGCCAACCCGTTTGCACTGGTCTTCGGAGGCAGAGCAGGCTTTTCGCTCACTGAAATCTTTGTTTTCCTCTGCTCTGTTGGCGCACCCCGATCCAGAGTTACTGTTTATCGTAGAGGTGGATGCTTCCGAGCTTGGGATGGGGGCCGTGCTCTCCCAGCGGTCGGATGTCCCACCTAAGCTCCGCCCCTGTGCTTTCCTCTCGGTGCGGCGGAGCAGAATTACGATGTGGGTAATCGTGAGTTGCTTGCGGTTGTCATGGCTCTGTCGGCTTGGAGGCACTGGCTCGAGGGGGCTAAACACCCTTATCTCGTCCTGACTGACCACCGCAACCTGGAGTACATCCGTTCTGCGAGGAGGCTGAAACCGCGTCAGGCCAGGTGGGCCCGGTTTTCTACCAGGTTTCACTTCACCCTGTCTTATGTACCAGGTTCCAAAAACATTAAGGCCGACGCCCTCTCCCGGATTTATGACCGTGAGGGTAGGACCGTGGACACCTCCCCCATCATCCCTGGCACGCACATTGTTGCACCAATGGTGTGGGAGGTGGACGCGGACATACGGAGGGCGCTCCGGGCTGAGCCCTCCCCGCCTCACTGGTCGTACGTACGTGCCAACTGAGGTGCGGGACCGGCTCTTGTTTTGGGCCCATACTTCTCCTTCCTCTGGTCATTCGGGTGTGGGCAGGACGTTGACGGCAATGAACGTTAAATACTGGTGGCCTACTCTGGCTAGAGACGTCCAGGTTTATGTCTCCTCCTGTTTGGTGTGTGCCCAGACAAATCTCCCAGGCACTTGCACTCAGGTAAACTACCTCCTTTGCCTATACCGCAACGGCCATGGTCTCGATTTTCTAACCGACTTACCTCTTTCTCAGGGTTGCACCACCATCCTGGTCGTTGTGGATAGGTTCTCGAAGGCCTGTCGTTTGCTCCCCTTTCCTGGTATCCCTACAGCCCTGCAGACCGCGGAGGCGCTATTCACTCATGTCTTCCGGCACTATGGGGTCCCGGAGGATATAGTGTCTGACCGGGGTCCCCAGTTCACGTCCAGGGTTTGGAAGGCGTTCATGGCGAAGCTGGGGGTCGCGGTCAGCCTTACCTCCGGGTACCACCCCGAATCCAACGGCCAGGTTGAGAAGGTTAACAAGGAGGTAGGCAGGTTCCTGCGTGCGTATTGCATGGACTAACCGGCGCGGTGGGCTGCCTTTCTGCCATGGGCCGAGTATGCGCAGAACCCCCTCCGCAGTTCCTCCACCGACATAACGCCGTTCCAGTGCGTCCTCGGGCCCTGGAACGCGGAACCGTCATCAGTACCGGCGGTGGAGGACTGGTTCCGGGGGGCGGATGCCACCTGGCGGGCGGTCCATGTGCGGTTAGGCAGAGCGGCCCGGCGGCACAAGACAGCTCCCCCTGTGCGCGCAGCCCCCCAGCGTTCAACGTCGCCGGCCTTCTAAGCACCACCGTCCGTGTTTGTCTTGTTCCCCATGTCCCGTGAACGCATCCCTCCCTAACTCCTTTCAGCTGACGCTCATCAGCTGTGTATATAATCCCTCGTTTGTCTTGTCTCTGCGTTCGTTATTGTCTTTCTGTTTAGTGTGTGCACATTGGTGCTGCTCAGTGACTTCGTTTCACTTGTCTTCATTAAATGTGATTCACGGAAGACGTTATTATACTCTTGCCGTTCCTACGATTGCTGGAATAAACTCCTATCGACAATCGCCTACTGTTACCCATTTTACTAAACTCTTAACACACCAACCACCTAAAACACACAATAGGCAAAACGGTTTTCTTGCTCAAAATCATACATTGTTAACTAAACTCCAAAACAAATTTTCTGAATAAAATAATACACTAACACCATACGCTATGTCTACCAAAACATTACAAACATGCCTCAAAATCAGACAAAACACTAACACATGTTCTCTTTTAACAGGAACATTTAGTCAATCATAGCACAATGTGATAAAAACACTAACATCAGATGGAATTACAAAAACAGCATTATTCTACATGGTTCAGGTCTGCCCAATAGACAGTATATTGTATTGATCAAAGATTTTGTACTGCAGTTTCTCTTGAAGCCCCTTTTATTTTAGTTTTGCTGGGTTAAATAAAATACAGTGAATATTTTTGTGTTTCAATTTACAATATGACCAGCTGTTTCCTTCGACTTCACTTTGGAGTTAGGTTTAGAACATGATGTCATCTGTTCTGACTAACAGGGTGAAAGCATTTGAAAATTGGGCAGTAAAAATCAATTGTTTTGGTCTTGATTGAGCTTGTCTGTAAAAGTTCAGGCCTTTTAAATTTGTGTAACTATATGCATTTTGTGTCAAGGCAATAATAAATGGTATAGCCTACACAGGCGGATGTTGTGCTAACTGTGTTAAGAGTTTAGGAAATGTGTTAACAGTACTGAAAAAACTCAAAGCGATTGTGAAAAACTATAATAATGATGATACTTTAATGCTGCAAAAATGTTGGTAAAAATCACCCACCTTTACACAAAAATCCACAGTGTGCACACACAAACTCACACACACTCTCTGCCTAACCAAGAAATGTAGAAACAGCCACAAACTGACTTGACAAGAAATAAAAGGCATTCTGCTTATGGCAGCTATATAAAGTGTCATCACTTAACATCTGACAAAGCTAGGTAGAGAGGTCACCTGCATCCTGGCGGTCTCCTCATCCCACCAATCCTGAAAGTCTCTCTGGAGTTTCACCTTTGACCTCTCCAGCAGCAGCTGCAGGTGCTCAATCTCTGTCTTTAAAGCTTTCAGACAGCCAAATGTGATCTTGTAACTGAGAAATAAACAGACATGTAAGTAGTCTATACTGTGTTATATACTTTTGTGAAGTGATTCCCTACTATGCAATGCCTCTAAAAAGTATTCACCCATCTACACTACTCCACATTTTATTGAGTTATTGATTGCATATTGTAACGCAATAAAATACATTTAAGAAGCATTATAAGAAACATATAAGAAAACGTGTCCAATACACATAACTTGTCATATGGTTCTAGATCATTGATAGAAAGTAATGAAGGCCTAAAAAACCAGACAATCCAACCCCAATAGATAACTTGGCTTGCACCCTCTCAGAATGAGCATGGTACATATAATAATTGCTCCTGAAATTAGCTACGGGTCACAGCGTCTGCTAAACAACTAACAAAGTGGACACACAAACTGCAACCTAAACACCTCTTCTTCTCCTCCTCCACCTGTCTGCATATGCTTTCTTCCACAGGGTCCACCTCCTCTACCTCGGTTTGACTTCCAGCAACATCTAGGTATAGATGGGGAAAGAAAATGTAAACAGCCCAAAAAACATTTTACTTAGTACTGGCAGCATTTCCTCACAAGGTTACATTTCCTTTGTTTACTATCCTTGCAGGAATTTCTGGACCAAACATTCCTTACAACCAATACACACATGCTTAAACATAGAACTAACTACATATTAAATACTTTGTAGATATCTCTAGATACTGTGCCGTGAAAAAGTATTTACCCACTTCCTGATTTCCTCTATTATTTCACAGTTTTCTAAGAGAGACCCGTTGATATTGACGTATTGCTTACATATACCACAACACTTTTAGGGCAAAAAAGAAGCAGTGAGAAAGGTGATTATTTATGAGGGAGCTATTTTGCTTCCAATGGTCCTGGGGCCTTGTTAATGTCAAAAACTTCATGATGTCACTTCCTCTCTTTCTCTCATAAGAGCTTGGACACATTTTCCTTGTTATTGCACTCCGCTGTGATCCTGATAACCGTCCCTATTTAGATTTCTTCTTCCCTCTTGTAACTTGTTCTACTCCTTTCTTGATTTTTTGTAATATCTTTTTATAAAAAAAGAAGAAAGACTTTTGTTACATTGTTTGTTTTATTAAAAGTAATCTGTTCTCTAAGCGCCTGTGTCCTACCTTCTTCATGCAAGGTTAAGCGTGAAATTTGTCAGAACATTTAACTAAACACCTTTTTGCAAGACGCTGAAATGGGAACTTTCAGCAAGATAAGATCCCAAAGCATGTGTCAGAATTAACAAAGAAATGGTTAATTGACTCTTAAATAGACATTTTGCAAAGGCCATAATATTACTTCCAATGTATTCTCCAATAACCTAAAAAACATATAGGAAAATTATAGATTTCCTTGTAAGGGGTGAATGCACAATGAACTGAAAACAATGGTGTCAACATTTTAGGAAATACATTCAGAATTTTTTTGATTTTATTAAATCAGTAGTGTAGTACAATATATTCCATAAAACATACAATAAAGTACGTTTCTGTGTCTGTGCTGTGCTGATTATTACATGCAGCATTACTTCCACATCTTTATCAAGGGTATTCATAATTGTGGAGACAGTTCTTCCATTACTGGTTATGGTGATAAAGTTTGCAAAAATGTATAGCTGCTGTTGAGGAGAAATGTGAACAATCCTGAGTAGAAAGACAACGTACCATAAGCGGCTCTCTGCATCCTACGTAACTCCAACTGCTTCTTGAGGTCATCTGATGATGACAAAGAAACAGTAGAGAGATAACGAAAGATAAGACAGGAACAAACAATAGTGAGGGGATTTGTTTGTGGATTCAATGTTGGACAAACTCAAGTAGACTTCAAAATACAATGTTGTTATATTAGGGAAGGCCTTATGCAAGCTACTGAAGTAATGTATTCAACAATGTTAAATTGTACCTCTTGATTGACTGAGATATACCCTCAACTAGCCGTGGAATAGGTTAAACTAAAACAAAAGTTTGCCGCCATATGTTTTCCTACTAAAACCTGGCTCCGCCATTAAGATAAACCCAAGGCAACTTGTTGCATGAAAACTGCATGTACACATGATTGTCTTCAAACACACGTCACCAGATATAACCACCAGCTGCCATACCTGTGGTTGGTTAAACATTTTATATTTGCCAATTGAAAAAAAACAGGCGCTTGCATGACTGAAATTATGACAGTTCACACAGAGTCATAGGCTTAGTGAACCGTTTGATTAAACAAAGACTTTTAAACCAATGCTCATAGAGATGCCATAGACGTAGAAAAAGGAAACTCTTTGGATGTGACCCCAGGAAAGTATGTCACCTCGCTGGTGGCAGGGTTACATAGATAACACATGGGCCAGTCACTGGTGTTACATTTTGTGCTAAATATCTTTCTTGATTACCACAGTGGTGGATCTGGAATATACAAAATGAAGCTATACAGAAAATTGTGAATTAAATGCAAGGCTCATAGTAAGTGTTGGTATTGGTATGCCAGTGACTGGTATGCCATTGACATTGTGTTTTCAGTTTTTACACCAACTCCGACATTATTATAACAGTAACATTAGAACATTGAAAGCAGGGTAATGTAGGTACCAATAAACAAATGTTATCACTGTTTACAGGCCTTTTTATGTAGTGTGCATCAACATAGCCACTACACACATGTTTTCATGTAGTTGCTGTGGCTTATAAAATCCTTTTTTCTGTATGAGGGACTATGTAATTCATATCCAGTCATTTGCATTGTTGACTACAGTGTGAAACGCCAGCAATAATTGCAATTACATAGCGCCCTTTAATTTTCTTGCATGACATCACTCTATACACGCTCCTGAACATTTCCTACAATACATATAGTGGCGTATAGAATAGTTTTTTCTGTATGAAGTATTTCATATCTATTGAGTTACATTGTGGCCATTGTAGCCAGCTTGCACAAAATGTTCATCAAATAATAATATGTTTCCAATCTGAATAAGGGTTTTTATTCCAATGTTATTAGCTGTGGTACTGAATAAAGTTTCCTGCGCTCATGTTGCACGCCACCCCATCTCCCAAGCATGACTGGTGTTGTTGAACATTAGTAAAAGTCTCAAAATGGACCATTCCACACCAAGGTCAGTTGTACCACCCCAAAATAAATGGTCCTTATTATGCTTTAGGACAGGGGTCATTATATGGCAGACCAGGGTCCAGGTCCTATCTGGACCAAAACTATAACCAATATATTATTGAGAATTATTAACACACTTTGACATGGACACTGCACAACGTTTCTAGCCTTTACGGCACTGGCTTACCTTGTAAATCACCTAACATGATGCTGCTCAGCCATTCAAATTAGTGCACTGGCCTCTATTTGAGTGATACAAATGCAGACACACAAGGTAGACGAGGGTTAGCCTTATAGTCAAAGAACTAAATTAGAAAAAAGTTATTTCACATGGCGTGCTCTAGAAAGAGAAAAGCAGACAGCGAAAACAGAGCTTTTAATGTGGACATGTTTGTGTTTATGTCTTCCCACGGGTAGTTCCAAACCAATATATGTTAATTGCATATTGTTTTAATATTATTGAATATTATTATTGACTTGTACACTTTATTTTATTTGGGAGTCAGTTGTTTACTACATACATACAACTACTAGACAACTTCAATATGTGTGGCACTGAATCATAAGGCAAATAAGACATGATGTTCTGGATCAAATTGGGTGTAACTGAACCTCTGTACATTTTAATTTAATACCCCTGCTTTAGGGTAACAGACTAACACTGGACTATAAATATTTTTGTTTACAGTGTCCTTTTTGTAGAACTTTGTCTTAGACTTTTCAACAAAACCACTTTTGACTTGAGGGAAACCTCTTATAGATATTTGCCTATTATGTAAGAACTCAGAATGTGATGACTTAGACCTAAATGCCAAATGGTTTAAGATTTATTATCTCCGCTTTGTCTCAGCCAGGGAGGTCATGCTGACACCAAATGTCTATTGTGGATGAGCACTTAATTGACTCAAGTAGTAAACAGTACAAAAAAAAACATGAACACAAACTGCATAAGGCACAAAAACATTATTATGTTTTTATCCACCTAATGAATTGCCCAATACGCACCAGTACATCAGTTTAAAATCCAATAAGATCTTAGAAGAATTATGTCCACATGTAAGCTGCATAAAAACAAAATGCAAATTCCTTGCATGTGTAAACATACTCGGCAATAAAGCGGATTCTGAATCTGATCTCTCTCTAACTAAAAGGTGTCTTTATGATCTCTCTAACTGACTTTGCATGTCTTTATGTCAGCAGAGAATAATGTATTGTGACCATTAATGCAATAAAGTAGGACTGTCCCAACCAACATTTTTCTGGGGTCTAACGAGAATAGACTAGTCTCTCTGACTAGTCGACTACTAAACATGTAAACATTTTTGTAAGACAATGAGCCGTATATGGAGGTCATGTTACAAAATAACAACTTTAAAACCTGCAACTAACATTTACCACAAGATGCATATGGTATGTACCACTAAAAGTTGGGTTCTGCAATTATGTACTTTTGTTGTGACAGAACATTTGTTTTTTAGACACAGAAACTCCTATTATATCCTTCAATCAAATCACATTAGTTAAGGAAGAGCAAAAACTAGACAAATGTTATTCCTGTTAATAAAAGTTGTTTGATGTTTTACTGATCTGTTGGATTAAATACGATGGAATGAATAAGTAACTAAAGAGGAGCATTGACAAGATATTGGCATTGAATAGAATACAAACATGTTCCTGATCTGACTCACTGCAGCTGCCAGGCTCCCCAGATTCACTGGTAATAATTCCAACCCTAATTTCTCATGATGTTGCTGTGCATCAACATTTTGATCCAATTCTGAAATGATTTGAGTGAAATCCAAGCAAATCTTAAAAAGCATTGTGAAACTTCTACGTTGAAGATACAATTGTGATGCATGCAAAAAATAATAATGCAAATAAGTATAGGTATGTCTGATTTTTGGCTAGCCATAACATATCGTATCAATTAGTTACAAAATAACAATACCTTTTATTAGTGTTGCACCATTTCTTACATTATATAACCATATTCATTTTTTCGAGGGATGGATTGTGCCATCTCCACACCCTCAGCAATGGACTGGTATTCCTAAATCTATGTGACTTCAAAGAGGGCCAACCTACTTTCAAACAAAGACCAAAGATGTAAAGAAACAATCACCTTTAAAAAACGTAATTCACTATGATAAACTATGTTGACAGGTTTCAAAAGAGAGGTATAAGTATTCTAAAAAATACTAGAAAATTTACAATTCCAAGTAAATTGTAAAGTGGGGTTGCTGTCGCATCAGCTGTGTCCAGTGCCCAGCTGTGTGTATAGCACAACCAATTTCTATATAAAAAATTTAATGTCATTTTTTTTTTTTTACAAAAGTTCATACATGTGTTTTGAACACTACAAACGCCGAGCCATTGTTACCCCCCTAAAGCGTAGTTTGGGCAACATTTGCCTATGAATCAACAGACAGGGGCATATTTACTGACACGTAAAGGCAGCTAGATGGCACTTCTTGTACAGATCCAAAGTCAAGGCTGAATCTTTTGGGTGTCTGTTTTATCTTGTTTCAAAGTGTTTTGATTCAGTGTTGCTCCATTTTTGAGATAAGGGTGTAACGATTGCAGTAACTACAATGTGTAAAAACGCAGATCTGGCTTGGTTTTATACGATATAATATCAAGCTCAACATTGCAGTTAGAAAAATATTGGTGGAATAATACAAATAGCAAGGAAGAAATATTAAAGTCAAAATGGCTTTGGCAACAGAACTGGTGATGTCAAGGAGATTACTGTCGACCTTACTGTCGATCTATGGCCAATGTCCGTGTTACCTTTTAAATTTCACAATAAATCAACCTGCTCACAAAACCCAAATATCACAAAAAATAAATAAAACAAGTGACATTAAAAAGAACCAAGTAAGAACATTACTGTAACCCTCTTTCATGTATATTTTCAATTAGGTAAATACCAAACATTCCGAAATGGTTATGTTAATAACTTTGCCGGTGGCGCAGTGGTTACTGTGTTACAATGTGTCCGGTTTATTGGCCATTTATTGTGTAACGCAACACCGCGCCTTGATGGGAAAAAGTTGTTGATTTACCATTATGTTCTCAATGCACTGGAAACAAACCTAAATACAGGGAACAGTTGCTACTATGCTATTAAACAAAGCATAATATAACATATTTGGCAACTGAACTGGCAATGTCAAGGAGCTTGTCTCGCAAATCAACAGATTTTGTCTTAAGTCAAGTCGCCAGCGCGTCTGGCAGAGCTCAAGTTTTGGTCCCTGAACATTGCAAGCTGACATTACATCTCCTTTTCGCAGTCGCATAACAATATTGTCCGCTACTTTCATTTATCCATAAATTGCGTTGTGCATTCAACATGTATTTTGTTGGTGGCTATTCAGAATTTAATGCCAAATGTGTCCGGTTTAATGGCCATGTATTGTGTAAAGTGACACTGCGCCTTGTTCATCTACTACATGTTCTCACGGCACAGTTTTTCACAAACTTATCGAAAACCTCAGATATCATCGCAAATGTATCATTCACAAGACGGGCAGTCCTTGTGGTCCTGTCATTAAAGCGCATATACAGTGGGGAGAACAAGTATTTGATACACTGCTGACTTACAAAGCATGTAGAGGTCTGTAATTTTTATCATAGGTACACTTCAACTGTGAGAGACGGAATCTAAAACAAAAATCCAGAAAATCACATTGAATGATTTTTAAGTAATTTATTTTATTGCATGACATCAGTATTTTAATATTTGGTACAGAAACCTTTGTTTGCAATTAGAGATCAAATGTTTCCTCTAGTTCTTGACCAGGTTTGCACACTGCAGCAGGGATTTCGGCCCACTCCTCCATGCAGACCTTGCTGGGCAATACGGACTTTCAGCTCCGTCCAAAGATTTTCAATTGGGCCTAGGTCTGGAGACTGGCTAGGCCACTCCAAGACCTTGAAATGCTTCTTACAAAGCCACTCCTTAGTTGCCCTGGCTGTGTGTTTCGGGTCGTTGTCATGCTGGAAGACCCAGCCACGACCCATCTTCAATGCTCTTACTGAGGGAAAAAGGTTGTTGGCCAAGTGTCAGGGTTCCACCATGACCTGGCTCTATTTCAGGCCCTACTACCCCATCTGGTGGCCTATGGGCGCAGTGCACATCACGTCACACGTCACACCCCAGTAATCAAGCACCTGGTCAACTGCTCACACCTGATCACGGTCCCTATTTCAGTTCCCATTCCCCATTGTCCAGTTCAAACAAAGTACTATGCAAGATCTCTGCTACGTATTTAGTTATTGGCTCTTGCTTTACATCGCAGCATTGTGGCATTCCAGCCTTTTTTTCAATATATATGGTTATATATATATATATATATATATATATATATATATATATATATATCCTTTACACTCCTGGACCTTTTTGCCCAGCTTGGTCATACGAGTGCTATATACAATCTAACTCGTCTACCTCTGAGCTTCCCTACACCGGCTCACTGTCCAAAGAGAGTTTTCCCAAGTCGCGCGTTTGGATCCCAACCATCGCTCTGTTCACACGGAATCCTTACAGATTGAACTGACCAGAATGGATCCAGCCAACTTCGCCCCCATCCACCACACCCTAAATCTCCAGGGTGCAGCCATCAACAGGCATGAGGAGCTCCTGCAGACCCTTTCGGTCTCCATTGGTGGCCGCACTGAGGAGCGATCACCGGCAGTCGGAGAAGTCGGACGCCTCGGTGGAGCCACACCCTGACGGCGCTGTTCCCACGCCCCCTACAACAGTACCGCCGTCCTATCGAGAACCCCACGTCGCTCCCCCCGAGCATTTCACAGGAGAATCTGGTAGGGTCAGACCTTTTCTACTACAGTGCTTCCTAGTGTTCGAGCAGCAGCCCTTGTCCTACCCTGCTGACCGGGCTAGGATTGCTTATGTGGTCAGCGCACTGTCCGGACGAGCCCTGTCATGGGCATCTGCCATCTGGCTGAACGACAGCTCTCTTTGCACCTCCTACACCGCCTTCACGAGGGAGCTACAAAAGGTGTTTGAACAACAGGAGGGAGAGAGAGACGCGGGACGCAGGCTCCTGGGATTGTGCCAGGGTCGCCGTAGCGTTGCGGATGATTCCATAGACTTACGCATCCTCGCCGATGAGAGCGGTTGGAACGAAGCGACATTACAAGGAGCCTTCACGAACGGACTCTCCGAGGGACTAAAGGACGAGCTTGCCTCTCGTGAGGAGCCCAACTCCCTGGACCAGCTGGTCGCCCTGGCCCAACGGGTCGATGCCCGACTCCGTGAGCGTCACCGGGAAAGACCACTTGCTGTCCGTCCCCGCCGTTCACCTTCACCACCCAGGCCTAGGCAGCCATCCTTGGTTAGGATTGACGAGCACCCCCGTCACACGAACATGGATCAGGAGCCTATGCAACTGGGGCGCGCACGCCTCTCCATGGTGGAACAGACGCGTCGCATTGACAACGACTCATGCCTGTACAGCGGCACACAAGGACACACCATCCCTTCCTGGCAGTCTCTTCAGGGAAACGCCCATGCCCGTCCATAGACGAGGAGTTATGGACAGGTCGAGCAAGCGTCTCCTCCTTGGAACACTACCCCCACCACCTTACGTGCTCTTATCGATTCCGGGGCAGATGAAAATTTTATCGATAAGGGATTGGTTCACAAGCTGGGCCTGTCATGTCTCCCGGTCACCCCTCCGATGACGGTGAGAGGACTGAGCGGACACAAGACAGCCTCTATCGATCTGCAGACAGCCCCTCTCCTCTTGGTGATCACGGGGAACCACCGGGAGAAATTGTCACTGTTTCCCATCGACAGTCCCATGTCACCCCTCATCCTGGGCCGACCGTGGTTGCACCTCAACAAACCACAGATCGACTGGACGTCGGGGGCCATCAACTCCTGGGGAACTGGATGTTTTCAGCGCTGCCTAGGGTCAGCGAACACCCCGGAACACAACAGCTCTGTCCCCAGAGAATACCATGACCTTGCCGCAGTGTTCAACCAGCAGGACGCTCTGTCCCTGCCGCCTCACCGACCATATGATCTCGCCATTGAGCTACGGCCGGGGGCGGCACTACCTAGCGGACGATTGTACAACCTCTCCAAACCGGAGATCGAGACAATGGAGAAATATATCTGTGAGTCGTTAACGTCTGGAATCATCCGTCCTTCCTCTTCTCCCGTTGGGGCTGGTTTCTTTTTTGTTGGAAAGAAGGACGGACTGTTGCGCCCCTGTATCGATTATCGTGCTCTCAATGCCATCGCTACGCGCAATAAGTATCCCCTACCCCTTCTCAGCGCCACATTCACACCCCTCCAGGGTGCAACAGTGTTCACCAAAATGGACCTGCGCAATGCCTATGACCTAGTGAGGGTCCGGGAGGGCGATGAATGGAAGACGGCATTCAACACTGTAGAGGATTAATTGTATTGGTCAAATCCATAGGCCCTATTGATAAATGCATAATTAGTTAGTTGCATATGTTTAATGTAAACATTGGTAAGGTCATCCATTTTGTGTATCGATTACATCCTCCATTTTGTATTGATTACGTGGGTTGTGAGTGAACGTAAGGAGCCTTTGTTCTCAGTTGAGTTTTCCCGCCAGTGCCTCTGATTGGCTGATACAGGTGAAGGGTGGGGTCTACCTGTGTGAAGTTATAAAGTTGGCTGTATGCGATGTAACTGTGTCTTTCATCTTGGAGCTGTCCTCTCTGTATGAACCACCATGTAATTACATTAAAATTAGTCTGGTCAAAGCTATTTGGTCTCCTATAGTTGTATAAGTTGACTTGTCCCGCGAACCTGGAAAAGTATAAGTTTTGGATAAACTTCTTTAACACCCCTCTTGGACATTTTGAGTACCTGGTGGTGCCATTCGGCTTCAATTGGAGAAAGGCGTTCAATTCCTGGGACACATACTCACCCCTGGACGCGTGGAGATGGACCCCGCCAAGGTGACAGGAGTGACCGAGTGGCCTTCGCCCACGGATAGGAATCAGCTTCAGCGATTCCTCAGCTTCGCTAATTTCTGTAGACGTTTCATTAGGAATTATAGCCAAGTTGCCGCACCACTCACCGCCCTTACCTCCATCAATGTCCCTTTCCGTTGGTCCAAGGAGGCAGGAGCCGCGTTCGAGGAGCTCAAACGTCGCTTCTCATGATGTCCTATCCTGATCCAACCGGACCCGGCACTTCAGTTTATTGTGGAGGTGGATGCGTTGGACACCGGGGTAGGCTCAGTGCTGTCTCAATGCTCCCCTACTGACCACAAGGTACATCCATTTGCGTTCTTCTCAAGGAAACTGTCACCTGCGGAGCGTAACTATGACGTTGGGAACAAGGAGTTGCTTGCCGTGAAACTCGCCTTGGAAGAGTGGAGTCATTGGTTAGAGGGGGCTGACCTTCCCGGACCATAAGAACCTGGCTTACCTTCCCTCCGCGAAACGCCTGAATTCCCGGCAGGCACGTTGGGCACTGTTTTTTGGTCGCTTTGATTTTCACCTCACGAATCGCCCAGGGTCGCGGAACATCAAACCGGACGCTCTCTCTCGACTCTATGCACCTGAGGAAAAGGAGGACGTCCCGAGCCCTATTCTAACCTCTCCTGTATCCGGGTGGGTCTCACGTGAGAAATCGAGCGAACCATCCAACGTGTGCAACAGCACCAACCGGACCCGGGTAACGGACCGCCTAATCGCCACTTTGTCCCCGACTCGGTCCGTGCTGAGGTTCTCAAGTGGGCACATTCCTCTCGCCTGACCTGTCACCCTGGCGTGAATCACACCCTGTCCTTTTTGAGGCAACATGTCTGGTGGCCCACGTTTAGAGAGATGCCCGGGAGTTCGTGTCGGCTTGCCCCGAGTGCGCACAGAGCCAGACATCGACCTATCCCCCTGTGGGATTGTTGCAACCGCTGCCCATACCGTGCCGTCCCTGGTCGCACGTGGCCTTGGATTTCGTCACCGGTCTCCCTCCCTCCAACGGTATGACCACCATACTGACTGTGGTCGACTGGTTCTCGAAAATGGCGTATTTCGTGGCGCTGCCCAAACTGCCCTCTGCCTGGGAGACAGCGGATCTCCTGGTTTCCCACGTTCTCCGCCCCCACGGCATACCCCGAGACGTGGTTTCGGCCCGTGGACCCCAGTTCATTTCCCAAGTGTGGAAGACATTCTGCCAAGGCTTGGGGGCTACCGTTAGTCTGACGTCCGGCTATCATCCCCAGTCTAACGGTCATTTCAAGCGGAATAATCAGGAGTTGGAGGCTGCATTGCGCACAGTCACCTCCGCTGATCAAACCTCCTGGAGTACCTACCTGCCTTGGGTGGAATATGCCCATAACACCCTTGTCAATTGCTCCTCGGGCATGTCCCCCTTCCACGTCTGCCTCGGATACCCTCCGTCTCTATTCCCTGCCCAGGCGACCGACGTCGCTGTCCCGTCGGTCCAGGCCCATCTGCGCCATTGTCGTGGGGTTTGGCGGCGTGCCCGTGTTGCTCTACTGCTCCATCCTACACTCTATCCTTCAAAACGCTCGGCCGACCCGCACCGCTCTCCTGCTCCATCCTACACCCCGGGACAGCGTGTGTGGCTGCTGGCGAAGGACCTGCCCCTCCGGGTGGAGTCCCGTCAACTGGCACCTCGTTACGTGGGTCCCTTCAAGGTGGACTCCCTCACCGGTCCGTGCGCCGTTCGGTTAACCCTTCCTTCCTCTATGCGGGTGCACCCGGTGTTTCATGTCTCCCAGTTAAAACCGCTCTCCTCCAGCCCTCTCTGCCTCGCAGCTCCTGCGCCGCCGCCTCCGCGGATGATCGATGACCACCCAGCGTACACCGTTCGTCAACTCCTGAACGTTCGTCGCCGAGGCGTGCAGTACCTGGTCGACTGGGAGAGTTATGGGCCTCAGGAGCGCAGCTGGTAGCCCAGTTCACGCATCCTCGATCGCTCCCTCATCAGCGATTTCCACCGTGCCAATCCTGGCCGTGTCGGGGCGCCCGTTGAGGGGGGGTCCTGTCAGGGTTCCACCATGACCTGGCTCTATTTCGGGCCCTACTACCCCATCTGGTGGCCTATGGGCGCAGTGCTCATCACGTCACACAAAGACCCTTGTCATCAAGCACCTGGTCAACTGCTCACACCTGTCCCTCATCAACTGATCACGGTCCCTATTTCAGTTCCCATTCCCCATTGCCCAGTGTCAGTTCAAACAAAGTACTATGCAAGATCTCTGCAACGTATTTAGTTATTTGGCTCCTGCGTTACATCGCAGCATTGTGGCATTCCAGCCTTTTTTTCAATATATATAGTTATATATATCTCCTTTACACTCCTGGACCTTTTTGCCCAGCTTGGTCATACGAGTGCTATATACAACCTAACTCGTCTACTCGGCTTCTCTACACCGGCTTACTGTCCAAAGAGAGTTTTCCCAAGTCGCGCGTTTAGATCCCAACCATCGCTCTGTTCACCCGGAATCCTTACACCAAGATCTCGCGATACATGGCCCCATCCATCCTCCTCTCAATGCGATGCAGTCGTCATGTCCCCTTTGCAGAAAAGCACTCCCAAAGAACGATATTTCCACCTCCATGCTTCACGGTTGGGATGGTGTTCTTGGGGTCATACTCATCCTTCTTCTTCCTCCAAACACGGCCAGGGGAGTTTATACCCAAAAGCTCTATTTTTGTCTCATCACACCACATGACCTTCTCCCATTCCTCCTCTGGATCATCCAGATGGTCATGGGCAAACTTCAGACGGGCCTGGGCATGCGCTGGCTTGAGCAGGGGGACCTTGCGTGCGCTGCAGGATTTTAATCCATGACGGTGTAGTGTGTTACTAATTGTTTTCTTTGAGACTGTGGTCCCAGCTCTCTTCAGGTCATTGACCAGGCCCTGCCGTGTAGTTCTGGGCTGATCCCTCACCTTCTTCATGATCATTGATGACCCACGAGGTGAGATCTTGCATGAAGCCCCAGACCGAGGGTGATTGACCGTCATCTTGAACTTCTTCCATTTTCTAATAAATTCGCCAACAGTTGTTGCCTTCTCATCAAGATGCTTGCCTATTGTCCTGTAGCCCATCCCAGCCTTGTGCAGGTCTACAATTTCATCCCTGATATCCTTACACAGCCCTCTGGTCTTGGCCATTGTGGAGAGATTGGAGTCTGTTTGATTGAGTGTGTGGACAGGTGTCTTTCCTAGAGGTAACAAGTTCAAACAGGTGCAGTTAATACAGGTAATGAGTAGAGAACAGGAGGGCTTCTTAAAGACAAACTGTCTTTAAGAAGGTCTGTGAGAGCCGGAATCATTACTGGTTGGTAAGTGATCAAATACTTATGTCAAGCAAAAAAATGCAAATTAATTACCCATTACTCCCCACTGTATCTCAGAATTTTGGATTTTCATTTCAGTCGACCAATAATCATCAAGTTTCATGCTTTTACCGCCAGTAACACCTCTCAAATAAATAAGACCCACGAATGCTTTTAGTTAGGCATCTGTCAATTTAAACTTTCCTGCATAATTTCGCTCAGCTCCCGCTTCTGTGTTTTTTGAACGTTTGTCCAGATGTCTGTGTCAATCAAACACTTTAGATGTAACGTAGGCGATGTGTGAGTAAAGGAAGCAGACGCTAGGATTCCACCGTTCTAGTCTGTCTCAGTAATTGTATTGAAATGACATACAGACTTAGACAATTATTCAAGCAGCAATGAAACAATAAACGGTTCCCTCTCTAAGGAACAAGACCAACAATGCCTGCTACTAGCAACACAGGCAGTACAAACGTGTCCAACCCTGTCTACACCCGACACCAACAAACAATAACCAACAAACACCCCTAGTGACCCAGCTGCTTATAAGGTGATCCTAATGAAAAAGGTCCTTCAGGTGCGGCAGTGCTCCTTCGTGGCTGCTTGGGAAATCGACCCTCTACGGCAGGGGTGGGGAAAATACAGCCCGAGGGCCAAATGCGGCCCGCGAGGCTTTCCCATCCAGCCCACGGAATGTAATAAAATTATTTTGGGGGGAATTAAAAAACCAACTCACCAGCCCATTCTTATACATCTGAGTCAGAATTTTAACTATTTACACCTTATATGGGATCTACTGTACATATGTAATGTAGGTTTTAACTTTTGCCCTTTTCTGGCCTCCATTTAATATGTGGCCCTCCATTCAATTTCAAAATCCTGATGTGGCCCCCGAGCCAAATATTTGCCCACCCCTGCTCTGCGGTGTCTCTGTCGCTCCTGCGATGCCGATCCTGAACAGCAGGGGGAGCCTCCACCCTCATTGTCACTTTAGACTACTCAGTGGACTTTTAATATTTTTATATGTAATATTATTAGGGTTATTCCGTCAGGAGTAATCCTATTGTAATTGTAGGTTTTATTATTAGGGTCACTCTGTCATTTATATTTTCTATTAGAAAAATACCAAACATTCCGAAATAGTCAAATGATTAACTTTGCTGGTGGCGCAGTGGTTAGAGTGTACCGAATGTAAACTCAGGGTTCATGGTTCAACTCCTTCTGTCTCTGTCTGCTGCAGCTCAAAATGTGCTTTTACACTTTTGCATTTTCGTGCAGTACATGTCAATTTTCGAATTGTCCCCAATTTTTTGGAGTAACCCAAATTTCTGCTTGCAGCTGTATGTATTATTATTATTGAATTGTACACTTTATTTTACTTGAGAGTCAAATTAAATAAACCATTGCTTTCTACATACATACAACTACTAGACTACTACAACATGTATGGCACTGAATCATAACACAAATAAGACGTTCCAGACCTGAGCTTTAAGTAATTTGGTCTAGCTGGACCTTTCTACATTTTAATTGAATACCACTGATCTATATATTTATACACTATAAAGATTGTGTTTTCGAAATAACAGAATGCTCGTATACGGGAGCCCTTGCGACATCTGCTGATAGAAAAGAGAATTGCAACAATGGAATGCAGGAATAAAAATGGCTGAAAACGCAATTTAACATTGAACAGGAATTAAATAGTCTTAAATCAGATTTTCTCTGTGTGATTTTGAAAATGAATAAATACTGGGTGATAAAACACATATTTAGGAAAAGTCAAAAAAGCAGGGTGCTGGAATTTGATCGAGAGCAAAAATAAAAAATGTTTCCTCTTCACTGGGTAAGATTTGCCCGCTCTGGCGCTTCTAGTGTTAATGTCAAACTGATAGGAATATTCACACTGAACTAAGAAAGGGACAGTTTTAATCGTAAGGAAAAAGAAATGTCATAATCAGGATAATCATCATCAATCTCATCTTATGCCACTAAACATCCTCTTCAATGTATTGTAAATGAAGCTAAATGGCTCTGCTACCGGGCAACCGTATACATTTAGATATTTACATGTTCTTGTATTAATGCAATAGAAATCTTTGTTACTTTGTTGTAATGCCTTTTAAATTCACAATAACAAAACCTGTGTAATAGAAGAATATCCGATCAGCCCTTTTGAGCTGTTGCCACAGAAACTAGAATTGTTATTGGGCTGACGGACTCTCTGTCTCTTAGGAGTCAGTCGCCAAGCCACACTTTAATCTAGATCAAATCTTATGTCTCCCCAATATTAAAGTCTCTACTGCCAAGTTGATTAGTTGTCAAAAAGGTAGGAAACTATTTAGAAAAAGGACACTACGGCAGCAAAGACAATTTATAACAGGTCTGGTTTACCCCTCTGACCATATTCTAAAATAATTCTATGACATACAACATTCTTAGTGCCTGCAGACAACATTATATATATATTTTTTAGATGTTGATCCTATAAACATGCAGGCTATGGAGTGGAGAATGAGCATATTTCCATTGCAACATGCAATGCAGTGTTTAGTGTCCCCTCCAACGACACACACGCATTCAGTACCTACACTAACCTTTTATATGGTTCAGCTCTAAAGACAAACAAACGTTCCATCCCACTCCTAAACTGCCTTGTGATCTGTCCCTAAAAACCCAAGAGCCTCTACACCCTTGGTGGTAGAAGTAAGTAGAGAACTGGTGCTGGGGGTAAGAGTTGGGGCAGAAGGGCAAAGAAGTTCCAACAAATCCTGTAAAGTAGGCCAGTCAAATAAATCCCTACACATCTGGCACAGAGATCAGGGAACCCCACTCATTTTCACACCGCCCAATCTCCAGCAGAAGGCATACATCACCCACCTGTCTTGAAAAACAGAACAACAGTTCTGTTTCCAGTGACCATGTGTAGAGCAAACCTAAACCATATCCCTGATTGAGCTGGTGGGAAAAAAACTTTAGCACTGAAAAATAGTAAACGCTTCACTGCTCAATATCAGCACTAGGTAAAAACACAATGTTTCCAAGTAGAGACCAAATATTTGTATTAGTACTAAAATGTGACTTACTGATTCTATTTCTGGCTTTGTTCACCTGTTCACCATATGCCTTAGCCTCAGCAAACCTGTACAGGAGCATAAATATAAGTATGCAACAATGTCCTGTGAAACCCGGTTTCACTACATAGTATTAAAAGTGCCAAGTGAACCACAACAACAACATGTTGCATTCAAACTCTCTCTGACCTATCCAGCAAGGTACAACTGAGGCATTTTAAACACGCTCACATAACAGACACCTTCCTGCTCATTCATGCACACTCACTAATACCAGTCAATCACATTCACACTCTCCTAGGACACCCACAGACTCTTTTAAAAACACATTCACCCACATGCATAAAACATATTCAGGTCTGTCCAATATTGAGAACACTGGTGCAGACCCTGGTCACTCCTGCTCACATTTGGATTATCGATTTGATTTGATTGTATTTGAAAATGTTCATGTTAGATCTACTTTACTTACTCAACTACATTACTTTGAGACCAAAATACAAGACGTTTGCTGAACCCATGACTACTGCTATAATGTCTATGTGACCAATATGCACTGAATTGTGGACAACTTGAAATGTGTGGGTAGAACAGGAAATTCTTTAAGCTGCTAAAACAGATTTCAGGTTGACAAAAATGCCATCCCTCGGCCTCTGACCTCTGTTTAAGGAGGGCCTTGTTCTCCTCAATGGTAATACGGTTCTTGTGATCCCTCCTGAAGATCTCAAAGGCCTCCTGCTTGCCCAATGACAGTGCAGTACCTAAAGAGGAATGGAGGGAAGAAATAACTATGAATACCAAATGTTACATTTATATAATAGTGTCTGATGAAAGCAAGACACAATATATAGTACTGACTGACAACTAGGTAGAAAATGTAACGCCCCATTACTAATGGGGCCCACACTGCTGGGAACTGTGTACATGACTGTGATAGGACTCTCTGAATAAACCCTTGGACCATAGGTTGGAACAAACCATACAAGAGTATTTTGTAGGATAAACCTTTCTTTTAATAGACTGTTTGTTGGTTGATTATGATCACTGACCACCTCCTTTGAATATGTCTTGACATAAAAGAGTCTGTTAACTTTGTAATCACTGGAAGAACAAAGACCCATGCTAATAAAAGGTCTCACTTTATTTTGTTATTGCTTTGTCATGTATTGAAACTGCCCAGAAGCTAACAATAGATACAGGTTAATTCCATTTTTTTTTTTTTTTCATACAGCCGTGGATAAAAGTTACACACAGTCTGCCGCCTCAGTTTTTATGATGGCGGTTTGCACATACTCCAGAATGTCATGAGTGATAATAATTGCAAAGTCCCTGTTTGCCTTGAAAATGCACTTAATCCCAGAAAAAACATTTCCACTACATTTCACCCCTGTCACAAAAGGACCAGCTGACGTCATGTCAGTGATCCTCTTGTTAACACATGTGAGAGGGTTGACGAGGACAATGCTGGATATGCTGCATCACTCTGTCATGCTGATTGAGTAAGAACTACAGACTGGAAGCTTTAGAAGGAGGGAGGGGCTGGAAATCATTGTTCTTCCTCTGTTAGCCATGGTTACCTGCAAGGAAACACTAGCAGTCATCATTGCTTTGCACAAAAAGGGCTTCACAGGCAAGAATATTGCTGCTAGGAAGATTGCACCTAAATCGACCATTTATCTGATCAACAAGAACTTCAACATCCTCTGAAAGCAACTTCTCCCAATAATCCAAGAACAGTTTGGTGACGAACATTGCCTTTTCCTGCATGATGGAGCACATTGCCATAAGGCAAAAGGGATAACTAAGCGGCTCTGGGAACCAAACATCGACATTTTGGGTCCATACATTCTCAAAACCTTTGGCAACGGCTGTACTTGATAATTTGTTTTACAAGTTACGTGGCAGAAGTAGAGTAAAGGCAATGTTGTTGCTGTCTCTGATCCTTAAGTGTTAAAAAAAGGAACAGCTGTCTCAGGCACCAGTGGAGATCTGCGAAGACAATGTTTGGATAGGAAGCTACCAATTCAATCATCTTCGCTGGGCAATACGGACTTTCAGCTCTATCCAAAGACTTTCTATTGGGTTCAGTTCTCGAGACTGGCTAGGCCACTCCAGGACCTTAAGATGCTTCTTACGGAGCCACTCCTTAGTTTGCCTGGCTGTGTGTTTCGGGTCTTGTCATGCTGGAAAACCCAACCACAACCCATCTTCAATGCTCTTACTGAGGGAAAGAGGTTGTTGGCCAAGATCTCGCAATACATGGCCCCATCCATCCTCCCCTCAATGTGATGCAGTCGTCCTGTCTTCTTTGCAGAAAAGCATCCCCAAAGAATGATGTTTCCACCTCCATGTTTCATGGT
The DNA here is from genome assembly GCA_016801125.1 of Novumbra hubbsi. NCBI lineage: Eukaryota > Metazoa > Chordata > Actinopteri > Esociformes > Umbridae > Novumbra > Novumbra hubbsi. The sequence goes on from JACXGK010000742.1 coordinate 80,561, forward strand.
TGGGATGGTGTTCTTGGGGTTGTACTCATCCTTCTTCTTCCTCCAAACACGGCGAGTGGAGTTTAGACCAAAAAGCTCTATTTTTGTCTCATCAGACCACATGACCTTCTCCCATTCCTCCTCTGGATCATCCAGATGGTCATTGGCAAACTTCAGACGGGCCTGGACATGCGCTGGCTTGAGCAGGGGGACGTTGCGTGCGCTGCAGGATTTTAATCCATGACGGCGTAGTGTGTTACTAATGGTTTTCTTTGAGACTAGGGTCCCAGCTCACTCCAGGTCATTGACCAGGTCCTGCTGTGTAGTACTGGGATAATCCCTCACCTTCCTCATGATCATTGATGCCCCACGAGGTGAGATCTTGCATGGAGCCCCAGACCGAGGGTGATTGACCGTCATCTTGAACTTCTTCCATTTTCTAATGAATGCGCCAACAGTTGTTGCCTTCTCAACAAGCTGCTTGCCTATTGTCCTGCGGCCCATCCCAGCCTTGTGCAGGTCTACAATTTAATCCCTGATGTCCTTACACAGCTCTCTGGTCGTGGCCATTGCGGAGAGGTTAGAGTCTGTTTGATTGAGTGTGTGGACAGGTGCCTTTTCTACAGGTAACGAGTTCAAAACAGGTGCAGTTAATACACGTAATGAGTGGAGAACAGGAGGGCTTCTTAAAGACAAAATAACAGGTCTGTGAGAGCCGTAATTCTTACTGGTTGGTAGGTGATCAAATACTTATGTCATGCAATAAAATGCAAATGAATTACTTAAAAATCATGCAATGTGATTTTCTGGATTTTCGTTTTTTGATTCCGTCTCTCACAGTTGAAGTGTACCTATGATACAAATTACAGACCTCTACATGCTTTGTAAGTAGGAAAACCTGCAAAATAGGCAGTGTATCAAATACATGTTATCCCCACTGTATATACTTGCTTTTTTGATCCAGCTTGGAATTTTCATGTTTCATTTTTTCTCCTCTCCATTTCGATTAGTATAAGTATAACTGGTATGTTTTTATTGAGGAATCATAGCCATAGTTATGCATTCTCAAAAACGTTAGCTAGCTAGTGAGAAAACACTCCAGAATCTTTCTGACTAGAACCATCCCCGTTTTGAAAAACCTTCCTTCTATTAATCAATCAAGTTTATTTATATAGCACAATTCATACATAGAAGCAATTCAATGTGCTTTACAAGACAAGACATTAAAACAGAAATAAAAGAGAGTTAAAAGAGAAATACAATTTTATAACTAACAGTCTATGTACAACTTGTCCTCTATTTTCCCGTCCACACATTCACTAAGTAACCATCTGATGCAACTCAGGTCTCGTTATACAAACAGCCTGATATTTTACCCGTAGATCATTCACACGATGCAGCGTGCCCACTTACATCCCAGTGTATTCACAATAATACACTCATTGCATTGCGATCTTACTTATATTCACACTTTGTACGAGTACGCGTTTTACAAACAGACTCCACAATTCGACCTCTTGTTTAGACATCTTCCCACTTTTCGGTCACAATTCTAGGATGGGAATTGGGCCTCAATCAGGTTATAGTCTTTAAAAAGCCAGAGAAGATGTGTCAACCTGGCAAACCTGCAATGGTCTGGCCGATTGGAGCACTGTTGAAAAGTCTAATGGCTCTAAAAAAGGAAAACCATATATATATATATTCACCACTAATGTGATTGAGCAATCAGCAAAACACATGGCCACAATTTCTACAAAAAAGATCAGACAGCAAGCTCAATAAACTAATAATGCAGCAAAAATTGTGACCTGTTGTGTTTTACAGCACTTTGACTTTACTGTTCTAAAACGTGGATGGCACTGTTAGGTAAAAGGTATGGTAAACATGTAGATTTACATTATGATCAGACCCAATGATAAATGTATGTCAGTATACCTTTTTTCCCATGAAGACGAGGTGACGCTCCATGGTCATCAACCGCATGGGCCTCTCCTGTGCCCTCTGTGAGTGATGGTGTAGACAACCTCAGAAAATTCTGTGGGGCTAGGTGGCCACTGGAGATGTTGGTTAGTTGAACAGCAATATCCTGGGACTTCATCTTTTCCTTTTTCAGCATGCTCACTAGGATACCTGTGGTGCTTACGTTAAAGATATGGAGATGCTTTGGGAGAGGGGATGAATTTATTAGGGTCTGATGGAGGATGGATAAGTAAAAGAAGGTAGTGCAAAAAATAGCACCCTTAGTAAGATAATAGTTTCCTCTGCTTTGGTCATGAATATGAATTACTGTATTACATTAAATCTTAAAATGGGACTCCTTAATGTAAGATCCCTTGCATCTAAGGCAATAGCAGTAAATTAATTAATCAGTGATCATAAATGGGGTATTATTGACCTGTGTGAAACCTGGCGAAATACCTGATAAATGTACTGCCTTAAATTAGGCCTCTTCTCCTGGCTACACTAGTGATCATTTATGATCACAAATATCTATGACACTAAATATAAATGTACTCATAAACACATAACTGATTTTCATTCTTTTGAAGTTTTACTCATGAAAGCTAACCAGACTGGTAAATAATTTTTCATAACTACTATTTACAGGCTCCCCGGGCCATATAGAGCGTTCCTTAATGAGTTTCCTGAATTCTTGTCATTCTAAACTTGTAGTCATACCTTTACTTTGAAGCCATAATTGACTCAATGGGTTTTGTCCAACATGTCTCAGGTCAAACGCCTTGCCGCAATCATAACTTAGACGTTGCCTTATGACAAGAAATAGATGTTGTTCATCTAATAATCCCCCCCCCCATGATCCTGGAATATGAAACCACTGTCTTATCACATTTACCGTAAAATTACATTTCACAATTGCACCCCAAAAATTATCTTTACAAGCTGTAATACAAATTCTTCGACTACCAATAGATTTTCTAAATATTCTTGCAGATTCGCTAAATAATGACAGAGTAAATACGTCTGCAAACGATCATATTGAGGATCTAAACTCAATTCTGCACAATACCACAGATATGGTTGCATCATTAAAAACATAAGAAATATGCAACAAGCAACTTGCTCACGGGTACACAGACAATACTAGAGCACACAAGGAAGCCTCCAGAAAGTTGGAAGTATTTAGACAAGGCTGGGAAGACAGTACAGTACAATACAGAAAAGCACTCTGCACAATCAGCTTATTTCTCAAACCTGATTGAGGCGAACAAAAACAATAAAAAAATATTATTTGATACAGTTGCAAAGTAAATGAAAAAGCAACATTTAACAAATGAAGTGGGTCTTTACTTCAGCAGTAATGAATACATACATTTTTTTTTGATGAAAAGATCATCACCATTAGAAAACAAATAACTGACTCCTCCTATAGGCTTAGTCTTCAAACTCTCACCTGTCCTGTGAACGCACAAAACACCCCTTACCAAGTGTCAATGGGGACAATGCATTTTTTTATTCTGTATCCCTCGACTAATTGTCAACTAGAACCGATTCCAACCTCACTACTTAAGTTTCTACTCCTCGTGCCGATGTTGAACATAATGAATTGCTCCATTCTTAATAATAAATCCCTAATAATTCTCTCTTTCAGCAGGAAAAGGAAGTTGAATAAAAAAAACATTGCCTAACACCTGCCTAATAGGCTATTGGTCCCCCAAGTGCTGCCAAAATAGCACAAACCTGCCAAGGCATAAACTACTGTAAGTTGTGAAGTGGGGTTGATGTGGATTGGGCTTGTTTGTCTTGTACATCTCACAAAGGCTCAAACGGATTGAAACCTGGGGAACTTGGAGCCAGGGCAACACCTTAAACTCTTCATCATGTTTATAAAAACATTACAAAATAATGTTTAGGTAGGTGGCATGTTTAAAACTGAGATCCACATAAATGCCCAAACCCAGGGCATTTCTACAGTGCATCCTGGTGCTTCCCAAGGTAAATGGCATCCCCTGGTTTGTGGTATGTCCCTCCTCAAAACACTGTCGGTAGGTACTCATCACTGAAACAAGGCTGGTAGGGTGCTCCCAGTCAGCTAATTTGGTGCTTGTCAAAGTCGCTCAGGTCATTGCTCCTGCCCATCCATCATCCAACATGTTGACTACAAGAACTGATTGTTTGCTTACCATCAAATCTACCCAGACCCTGACAGCAGTTGATCAATGTTATTTGCTTCACCTTTGAGTGGTCATAATGTTTTGACCATCACAAATTACAGGAGAAAATCTACTGAAACGTGATATAAATTCTTTCTTTAGATGCACCTGTATACAGAAATATGTTCTAAGTGACAAACCAGTTTAAAAAAAGCCAACCCCCATGTAAAAATTGAACATGCATTTCTCACACTGGTAGACACTTATATTTGCAGTTTAAAAGGATACTGATCTCGTTATCGCGCTGAGTCAACATTTCCTTCAATTTGGTCAGTTCTGCAGACTGGCTGTCTTGTTGGTATAGCACCGCCACAGGTGGAGAGGGGCCTCGGTGGTCACCAAACCTGTCTCCAATAAACGACTTCTCTTGAACAGTTTCCTACAGAAGATGATGCACAAGAAAACAAGTGTTTTATACAACACTTTTAATGTCAGACCTTTCTTCACATTCAATAAGGTCTTGTAAAGTAAACATTTATAATTTCTCTGAAACATTATGACAAATGAAAAACAGAATGTCTTGGACACATGAAGCTGTACACCTATTTTGGGATTGAAGCAATTGTTTCCCAGATGCAGTGGTGGCTCGACAATTACAAGAAAAATAAATCAATAATATATATATATATATATATATACATACATATAAACACATACACACAAGTCAATAAGAAATAAAACATTTTAAAAAGCATTTTTTTTGTCCATTAAAATGTGTTCCAATGGCACATCGTGTGCTAATTCAAAGAGAATTCTAAAAGGCTAATTGAAAAACCCATTAAAAACCCTGTTGCAATTATGTTAGGTGTATTTCCCCAAAATGGAGTTCAGAGGACAACGAGGGGGGGGGACAACAGCAATACGAGTTTAAAGTTTTATTACTTGCAAAAAACTGTGGTATGCCAGTTTACACCACAGCGACTGGACAAAACGGTGTATCATAACTCCTCCTCAGTGTTTCGGGGGTTTCGGTAGCTTCTTGTGGTGCGGTTTGGTGCTGCCTTCAAGGGAGCCGGACGTCAGAGTATCATCTATGTAATTTCACCCACATGTCATTACTTTGTAAACTCTGTAAAATGGACGCTATTTCTTTCTTTGAGTGATGCACTGTTAAAGCCTTTTTATCACAGTGGTTCAACATTTAAATTACAAGAGGATTATTCTGCTGTCGGAATTCCCCTGAAAGCAATTTAGCGTCTCGCATCCAGACACACATTAAGATACTATTTAATACAAGTGACTATGTTGACATGGGTTAGATTCCCGTTCAAAACCAAATGAAGAGCGATTCAAGTCAGGGACCATTCAAGTTGGTTCTTTATTAGCATGAATCCAAGATGTTGACCCTTCCTAGTTCTCTTCCTGGTAAAATCCAAGAAATCCCCAGAGACTATACGTTTAACATCATTTTAGGTCAGAATTCATAGGAGGGGGTCAGAGGTGAAAGCCAATCAGTACTCATGGTCCATCCCACAACAAACCCCAGATGGTCATACAGTGGAGGAAAACATTATTTGATCCCCTGCTGATTTTGTACGTTTGCCCACTGACAAAGAAGTCATTTTAGTCAATCAATCATTTTAATGGTAGGTTTAAATTGCTGTTTCTGATTGGCTGCTGTTTGTGATACCTAATCAATATTTGAATGTTACATTTCTAGATGTTCTGTTTAGCTGCTTTTACCTAATTTAAGTTGAATGCCAAAATTCTAATGGTAATTATTTTTTAAACACCCGCAAATATAATTTATATTCACATGGCGTCATCGTTTTTATGACAATAGTAACAACAATAATAACATTAACACAATAATATTAATAATAGTTAATATTCAAGGCAATTAGCCTACATTTCATTTGCTGGGGGCGGTGGGGGCCTAGTTAATGGATATCACTATTTTGTAACACCATGCCATACCCTGTGGACGGCACTTTGGATTGCAGCCAAATGTCTTTCTATAACAGGAACATGACCCAAAGCACAGCTACATACTGTGCAATAACTATTTAGGGAAGAAGCCATCAGATGGAATTCTGTCTATAATGCATTTGCCAGCACAGTCACTGGATCTCAACCCTATTGAGATGTTGTGGGAGCAGCATGACCATATAAGACACAAGACCATCAAGCCAATCCAACCTCTGGGAGGTCCTTCAGGAGATATGGGGTGTCTCTTCAGAATACCTCAACAAACTGACAACTGTAATGCCAAAGGTCTGCTAGGCTGTAATTGCTGCAAATGGATTAGTCTTTGAGGAAAGCAAAGTTTGAAGGACAATTATTATTTAAATTAGAAATCATTATTTCTAACCTTGTCAATCTATATATATTTGTTTGAATACAACAGTATTCAATATTTGTCTTGTATAATGAAATACAAATGCTCATAGGTGTGTAAAATTGTGTTTACACTTCACTATATGACAAATAAAAAATTGGAAAGATTCAGATTTCTTCATGTTTTTCACATTTTGTTAGAGTACGCAAATATTAAAACGTTTATTAAATATTGATTTCCTCATCAATACCCCAATTTCAATTTGCGTGCCTATGGAAAGCTGTAGAAACAAAAATAATTTCATGACATTACTTTTAAATCAGTGTAAATGGACCACTTTGGGGCACTGGAAAGAGAGCTAACAAACTTATTGACTATTTATACACAGACACTGATCAAAATTTTAAAAGCAGCAGGTGTGGGAGGGAAATTAACCTTTAATTGCCATTTTAGCATGTCTGTGTCACCTTGTGTGTCTGTAACAAGGCCAAACATTCAAGGGTATGTAAACATTTGATCAGGGCCATTTGGGTGATTTCTGTTATCATTATGATTTAAAAGGAGCCAATCAACTATGATGTGACAGCTTTTTCATGATCAGTCATATTTAAAAAATCAATGCCAACATTTCACAATTTCTTCCAGGGTATGCAAACCTTAGGGCACAACTGTGAAAGCTGTTGACCCCCTAAAACTCTCTGATGCAATCTGCTCTGCCCTTCCCCTGACCCATGCCTCTAATACACCTAAAGATCTAGTAAACCTGTAAACACAACTCTGTCTGTCTGCCTCAACAGAATGGCCCCACTCCCAAAAAAAATTTCCTTCACATCCTCATTACCCTGGTTTACATCTGAGCTCCAGAACATGAAGCAAGTGGGCCGCGCATGGATGCAGCAAAACCTCCTCAAGTGCAGAAGTGATAACACGGGACTACTACTCATAGGCTCCAAATCCACAATCACCAAAAATGCCACCCTCACTTTCACCATTGACAACACTCCTCCCCATGCACGCAAACTTAGCATCATTCTGAACTCCCTCAGCTTTGAATAAGACATAAAATAGACATTATTCTCTCACCAATGCAATATTGCCAAGCTAACGGCCTCCCCTTCCCATATCGCCACAAAAACATTAATACATGCAACATCTCCTCATGCCTGGACTATTGCAACTCTTCTTTCTGGCATCAAATCTTCATCTCATCATAAGCTACAAATGGTCCAAAACTCGCGCACTGGTTATAAAATTATTCTGCTAGCTCAATCTGCCTGCTCAACCCTATTCCCCTATACAAACCCTCCGCTCTGCTACATCTGGTCACCTCATCATCCCGTGGTACAAGCTACTGTGCTTTAGACACCGGGCTTTCTCTAGGGCTGCTCCAAGGCTTTGAAACTCAGTTCCACAATCAATCTGTGACTCTGAATCTTTTACCATCTTAATCCACCTGCTCAAGCATCATCTGTTCAAACAAGCCTACCCCAAGCCCCTGCTTTATCCCATTGTCCTGTGTCAGGTCCTTTTTTTGTAATTTGTATTTGACAGGGTTGATGAAAATGGCATATTTCATATTTTATATCAAAATACAGAAATACTATAACATACTTTGTGATATGTCTACATGATGACATCATAAAAATGCTGCCTCTGAAATTACTCCGTAATTTGTCCAGATTTGTTAAGATCAGAAGAGAAAATCTATCTTTATCTGAAGAAGCTCAAGGTGAGAAACATGTAGGTTGCCAGCTATCCATCGATTTTGACCATAAAAAGCTTTTTAACAGTTCATGTTTAGTGCTGGTGTTTCTTTTAGTAACCTTGTTTACCGATTTACGTAATTTTAGCTAACTATTCGACCGAGTAGCAGCCCTCACAGTTAACGCTAGCTTGCTACTTTAAGCCCAAGTTAAGTTTTTGTCAATTGTGCGTGTTCCTTTTTTTTTTTTTTTTAACATTGCATTATATTGCCACAATAAGGTGTAACTTGTTACATTTATTGTTATGTTTATGATTAACCATCACATTATTAATTACTTAGAAACAATGGTGTCATGAATAATCTTCTTATGAATTACTTGTTTGCCATTGAGTCACTATTGCTGATGCACAGTTAGCCCTTCATTTACCAAACACGAAGCAACTCAATTAGAATACAATTATGAGGCATTAGCAAACTGTTAGTTGAACATAAAATGTTTTGTTACTTTAAAACCAACCTTCAATTGGGTGATCACAGAGATATGAGAGTATTTGACTAATATAAGAACGTGTGAATCTCTGAATGTATATGGTTGCCCGATAGCTGAGCCATTCAGCTAAATTGGCAATACATTGCAGAGGATGTTTAGTGGCATAGTAGTGTGCCACATGAAATGTGTTTCCTCTTCGGTAAACACTTCGGTGACTCGCAGGAGCTTTTTCAAGTCAATCATATGTGAATCAGGGGTGCAAGTATATTTTCTTTATTACCAGTACTGATCTGAGAGTGCACAAGCTTGCGTGCACATTATGTGCCAAATGTAGCTAAAAATAGACCAATTTGATGTGTCATCATGTATTGTGCAGATCATGTAGGTCGCCTGTGTTATTTTGGCCTGCACAAATTATTTTCTTTTTTTTGGAATTACAACAAACTAGATTATAAGAAAAGAGATATTTATAATAATTTATATCCAATTCATATTTTCTACAATTTGCAAATGGTTATCAGGTCGTTTCAGAATGCATTTGATATCTTCTAGGATGAATATCATTGTTTGAGCTCAACATTATTTCAACTACAGCCGTGGCCAAAAGCTTTAAGAATGACACAAATATACATTTTCACAGTTTGCTCCCTCAGAATGTATTATGGCAACTTGCATATAATACAGAATGTCATGAAGAGTGATCAGATGAATTGCAATTAATTGCAAAGTCACTCTTTGCCATGAAAAATAACTTCCCAAAAGATCACTCTACCAGGCTGACTGAGTTAGAATAACAGACTGGGTGGGTTTTGAAATCATTGTTAATACTCTGTTAATTTTTGGAGGATGGCCTGTGTTATGGTAATAAAATTAGATTCAATGCAGTAATGGATTATACACGGTATAATCCAGATGTTACGTGAAGGTACTGAATCCTTTGTGTCTGCACCTGAAGTGGAATGTGTGCTGAGTAAAGCAGTGCCAAGCACAGAGGGTATCTTTGGGTTCCTTTGTGTTGTAGGGTTTAAGTTTATGGTGGTCATGTGTTTGAAATGGTCAGCAATAACTAAGACGTCTGTTAATGAGTTAAAGCCACTTGTGCATCTGTTCCCTTCTAGTGACCCCTTTGATTACCCTTTTATTACCCCTCTGATAAGCTAACTTGTGACCCATTTAGGTTGGAACGGCCACCTGTGGTGTCCTAGTCCCCTGAGGGGAAGCTGGGGAAACAGACTTGCTTTCAGTATAACCTAATAGATAATAGTTAACTAAGTGAACATGTGTTGTTAATTAAGATCTGTTGTGCATTGTCTTGACACACCCCTAGACTATAAGTATGGTACGTAACTTTGGAATTACCAGAGATGCTTCCCTGTCACTCTGGGTGATGGGGAACCAGACTCTCCTTGCAAGTGAATCTTCAATGAACTGTTAATTGTGCTAAAGACGTTTTCTTTCTTACCAGCCTAAATTACAATCCTAGACATAGTAAATTGCCATAATACCTGGTGTCAAGAAGGGCAGCAAAGATGCCAATTATCTCCAGGAAAACATCAGGGACAGACTGATATTCTGCAAATGGTACAGGGATTACACTGCTGAGGATTGGGGTAAAGTCTAATTCTCTGATGAATCCCCTTTCCAGTTGTTTGGGTCATCCGGAAAAACGTTTGTCCAGAGAAGAAAAGGTGAGCGCTGCCATCGGTCATGTGTCATGCCAACAGTAGAGCATCCTGATACCATTCATGTGTGGGGTTGCTTCTCAGCAAAGGGAGTGTGCTCACTTATGTTTCTGCCAATAAAGTAAAACGAAACGTTTACAGGTAGGCTACATTATTTTAGCTTTGTCCAGCATTGTCACCTCAAAAGAAAAAGTATGTAGCTAACTGTAAAAGTAAAACTGACCACATAATAATAATAATAATACAAAATTAATAAAATGTTACTTTATTAATTTGTAACACAAATAGATTAAGGCTACAGTGGAGCCTACCCCAACCCTAAATCGTGCCCTAAGAGCACCATTCAGACATTCACATTAAACGCGATGCCGTTCTTGGTTCCGTCTTGAATACGTCTACCGTATTTTCCGCACTATAAGGCGCACTTAAAAGCCTTTAATTTAAAAAAAAAACGACAGTGTGCCTTATAATCCGGTGCGCTTTATATATGGATCTGGATCGGAGTTTGCCGTCATTCCGGGTGGATTAACTAAAGAACTCCAGCCGCTAGATATTGGTGTCAACAAGGCGTTCAAAACTAGACTGCGAGCTGCGTTCACCAAGACGGGGAGACAGCGCCAGGTGATTTACGACACTATCTGCCAATGGATCGTGGATGCCTGGGCTGATATATCAGTCTCAACTGTGACCCGAGCTTTCACGAAGGCAGAAAAAATCTCTGAACTGCCAGGCAACAGCAGCGAAACTGACTCGGATAATGACGAGGAAGCGGGGCAGGTTGGATGCCGTAGTCGCCCAACTGTTCAATTCGGACACTGAAGAAGAATTCGAGGGATTCGTGGACGGGGAATGAACTGAAAAAATTGAGCTTTACGTTTTATATGTAACTGAACAATGTTGAGTATGCACTAACGTTTCTTTTACTACGGTACGTGTTTACTGAATTAGGGAAAAGTTCCCC